>CM070822.1:40453050-40546447 GCA_036326025.1 Chrosomus eos
CTTTGTTGAAAAAATGTTGAGAGGCACCAAGATTGTGACAAAGTGTATTGGTAGTTCTAGCGTGATGTTTCTTGGATGCCCACATGTATGACAGCCAACCCCAAGAGAGTCTTATCTCCTTCAAGAGTCAGGTTTTACTGCAAATAAAGCGTTCAGTTTTTATTCTAGGGCTGTGGTTAATGGCAAGCGAATTCATTCTAAAGGAGCAAAATCTTTATCTAAAAGAATCAACCATGCAGTTCAAACCAAACACGGATCTGTAGCATTAATACGATCATTTATAGATGTAGGTAATGCGCAAGGAGAGGGTCATGCCTTCATTGATGTTCTGAAAACAACAAGTAATGACATCAGCAAAGACAGAGAATCAGGGATAACAGCAACAAGCATTCTAAAAGAAAGAGGGATAGACTCAGTTGAACTTATCAAATGCACAGACATACATTCAACTTGTGTCTATCTCAAGGACCTGCCAGGTCTAGCAAATAATTTTTTTTGCATCCAACCAAATAGATGGGAGTTGGATTAAAAATGACTTAATGTTATAAAAGGTAAAAGTGTACAGTACACAGACTCATATCTCTTGATTTTTGAAATGTCTTGGATGTTTGCAGAAATGCATATATTCTGTATATAATGCATTTATTCTAGTCTAGATATGATATAGCCTATACTGAATCACAAACCTGTAGTTATATATATATATATATATATATATATATTTATTTATGTTTCATTTACAGGAAAAAAAAAACTCCTGTAAGAAAACATTTTGTTTCTGCAGGAATTATAAAATCCTGTAGGATTTTTCACTTGTGCTGCACAGCAGTATGTGCAGGACCTACTTGTTTTAGAATGCGCCCTCAGTACAACAGAAACATGCATCCAACACTAGTGAAAAATCCTGCAGGATTTTATAATTCCTGCAGACATTTTTTAAAATCTTGCAGGATTTTAAACTTCATGCAGAAATTTTTTAAAATCCTGCAGGATTTTAAACTTCCTGCAGAAATTTTTTAAAATCCTGCAGGATTTTAAACTTCCTGCAGGACTGCTGTGCAGCACAAGCGAAAAATCCTGCAGGATTTTATAATTCCTGCAGGATACCTGCAGAAAAAATGAAAATCCTGCAGGATTCCTGTAGGTTATTTTTGTAAGGGCTAAGAGGTCATCATATTATAAGAATATCCTGTAAGTTTCAGAACTGAAAACGTCCTTGTTAGTCCAATAAATGCTTTTATTGACACCAGCCTCAGCAAACGACTCGTTTTTGAAAGTGGGGAACAATGACGTCAAAGAGGATAAAACACCACCCCCGCAGAAGAAGATCAACGCCTACTTCAACACGGCCGGTTTAGCCCCGCCCACCGTTTCGCGCACACATAGCTAAATAACATAGGCCTACCTCGCCGCCCCCCAGTTGGAGAAGTTCGCAGAGCTTCAGTCGCGGAGCTCAAGTCCGTCCGTCGCCCTTCACGGAGCTTCAGTCGCGGAGTTCAAGTCCAAAGTCCGTTGCCGTTCGCGGAGCTCAAGTCCAAAGTCCGTCGCCCTTCGCTGAGCTTCAGTCGTGTTCAAGTCCAAAGTCCGTCGCCCTTCGCGGAGCTTCAGTCGCGTTCAAGTCCAAAGTCCGTCGCCGTTCCCAGAGCTTCAGTCGCTGAGCTCAAGTCAAAAGTCCCTGCATAAGCTTCCTCTGGAGTGCATGGAAAACTTTATTTTTAATGACGTTCCACTCCAGCTGATGAGGTAAAACATTGTCCTTCTGTTCGCTTCATTTCACTGAGGATTGTTTTGTAAACAAGACTGGATTTGCAGATCGATTAAGAGTAAAGAACGGTGCTGTGCCGTCTATATTGGATCTGACAGGAATGGTGTACACACGGACTCTGGGTCGAACATGTATGGGCGAATCATTCCGGTTGCCATTTTACAACATTGGACGTTTTCAAAACAATTTCCCCCAAGTGCATCGATGGGTGAGTTGAAAATCATTATAATATGCAAAACTGTTATCCACTCACAGCAGTGGGCGTTTACTTCCAAGTCTTCAGTGCGAGACGCCCATAAAAACCGAGCGTTTTTCAGCTAGGCTCAAAACTAGGGTACAAAATAGCCTATTACTTATTCATTTTGATGTTTTTGAATGCAAAAACCAAGCGAACATCATATGTTTACCTCAGACAACTATATAATAAGATTTAAAAAGCCAGTTCATGACCCCTTTAAACAGTATGCTATTTTTCCGTTTACAGAAACGTTATTATACTAACGATATACTAATGTTATTCTATATCGCGATTAGAACAAAGCACAACAATAAAACACTTACACACTTCTCAGCTGAATCTGTTGCTCCTCCTCGGAGTGAAAATAAACCAGCACTTGTTCTAAGGTAAATGTCCCAGGATTATTCCTCATAGCAAGACGAATCTTAATCTGACTAAAAAATATAGTGTGTTTACAGACTTTATATGGGCGTTTACGCGTCTCAATGTGTTGCTTCACATATTTGTGTTTGAATAGGGCGTGCTCTCCGTGGGCGAGTCACATTACAGAGATAATGAGCTGAGAGAAAGATAATTAGAACGGCTGACACGTCTCTCTTTTTATATAGATGACATAAACGGAGAATATTTATTTTAGTTTTGAATCAGATCATTTAAAAGTACAAACTCAAATGATTTAAAATATATATTGCTTATGGCTGGGTGAATAGTATTCGCTGAGTTTTGTTTAAGTTTAGAGACGTGCTCCAGAAAAAAAGTTGACGGAGAGGCAGAACTGTTTAAACAGAACCCTGTTTATTTTCTTTATTTTACAAAAGCACAATATTTTATTTCGATTGTATCTGGGCACATAAAAAAGTAGACATTTAACAGTTTATTTTCTCATATTTCTTAACTCTATATGACCAGAAATGATGGGAGTACTTTAAGTCTATTTTTCTGCTATGTGAAAAAAAACGAGCAAAACCCAGAGGGTTAATACACCCTGGAAAAAAAACATGGAAAATCACTGCTTGACAACATCGTCTTGAGACTTTAAAAACCTGGAAATGGAGAAATTCTCTTATCTCCTACCCGAGAAGACAAACATCCCTTTAAAGTGTTAAACCCTGTGGGGGTTAAACGTTCGCCTCCTTCCTATTACAACATGCCTCGTTACAGAATAAATGATAACTCAACTAAATAAATGACTAATGATTATAAATGATTATGAAGTTGAATATAAAAACAAAGAAAATATTCTTAAAAATAATAAAGAAAAAAACAACTATGTATGGTTGCTTAAAGTCAAACAGGTTATTGAAAACCAGGGTTTCCGCGGGGTCTTAAAAAGTCTTAAAAAGTCTAAAATTCTGGACCTTAAATTTAAGGCCTTAAAAAGTCTTAAAAATGGCCAGATTTTCATCCTAGGTCTTAAATTTCATGTAGTCAGGTCTAAAAAAGTGTTTACCCTCGTTCATTTCCAGAAACGCTTGCCGCAGAAAGTTATTACAAAGTAGCAAAAAAGTATCGAGTTGTAGCCTACAAAGCGGAGCTCTAGAGCAGGGGTCTCCAACACGTCGCTCGCGTGCTCCAGTAGTTCGTGGCTTGACATGAGCTAGCTCGCCAGAGGCCGTTCACATATCGCGTCTTTTCCACGCTCAAAATGTATAGTTTGTTCAAATGTAGGCGCCCGGCAAGCGTGCTCATAATTGAAGCGACGCGTTAATTTTTTTACCATGCGCAATGAGATGGAAAAAATCTAAACTTTTCAGAATGCCGCAAATGCACGCACCGCAGGTCATGTGACAGGAACCAACCAATCACCCCTTTGCATAACAACATTGAAAGCTCCGTCAACATGAAGGATGGGGGGCTCACCCAAACACTACTAATAAATATAAGCTAATGTGTAAATGTCAGTAATTTTTTTGACTCATTCTTTATATAAAAAAAAAAATATTTAAAGGCTGAAATATGAGGTTTAACTTTGTATAAAACCTTTTTTGTCAAAACTTTATTTGAACTTGTACATGTTAGTAGATTACATGTTGCAAGACACTCTTTTAAAATCTAGCCATCATTTTTAATGGTATTTTAATGTTTATGTAATGCAAAGTGCATATTGATGCTAATCAATTTGTTATTTGCTGTTTTTCGACATAAAACTTGTTGAATTGACTGTAGTATTAGTACTTTTTGAACAGAATTCTGTGATAACCGTGATAATTTTGGTCACTTTAATCATCTCATCATTTCCTCTCTAGTTATGATTAACTATGATCAACTAAAATCAACAATAATTGTGTTTTTACAGTATAATATGCAAAAGTACAATTTTCTATTAAAAAAATATCTACCTCTCCATCTCTCTCTCTCACACACACACACCACACACACACACACACACACACACACACACGATAGATAGATAGATAGATAGATAGATAGATAGATAGATAGATAGATAGATAGATAGATAGATAGATACTCTAATGATCCCGAGTTAACTATCTATCTAACTTGGATAATGCATCGTGTAGGTCTTAAATTTCAATCTTAATGGTCTTAAAATGTCTTAAAAAGGTCTTAAATTTGACTTACTGAAACCTGCAGAAACCCTGGAAAACCCTTAGATCCTTCATTCCCCCCTCTCAATCACATATGAAAACATTGGATTACTTAGATTAAATGCAAGCAAACCTTAATGATCATTATCAAAACATGCTTTGAAAAGTTTGGATGGCCAGTCCATGCCCTTCCCTTCTACATGCTCTTTAAAAAAACAGGTATTCTCTTTCATACCAGCATCAGTTGATGTGTCTAACATTGGCATTCAATGACTGCCTTATGGCAGAAAAGTGTCTCAAAAATCAAACTCTTATGGCAATGGACAAGAGTAAGATGAGAAACACTCCTGAAACTGTAAATAATAAAGGTGCTTTCAAATGATTCCAAAGTTGCCCCAATATTGATCCAAACCATGTGTCCCACTCAGAAGAGAAAATACCACGATCCTTATCCCAACCATTTTTAAGTTAAAATGTGAAATCGCCCCCTAAACCCTCATTCACTATTCCCTAGTGGTGGCAAGATTAAGTCTCATTGAAGATTAATGAATTGAATCTTTTCAGACAAGTGGTTCACAAAAGGGTTAATTTCTCGAGGCTTCATTTGCTCACAATACCACCTGGTGGTCAAAGAGTATAAAACAAGCAGATACATTACAGATTACCTAATGTGATTTGTGATACTTTGTTTTTTCGCCAGTTAAGGCTTAGAAATAATGGTGAAGAAAAAAGAATTCCACATAGACTAATCTATTTTTATGAATATAATGTGTATTTTCTGGTGGTATATATTAGTAATAAACGTATTTGGCTTAAAATTAATGGGGCTGTCAAATGTGTGTAAATCAATGATTTGGTCATAAAAGGCAGGACATTTTGACTGATAAACCCATGGTTTAAACCAACCAAGCCACTTTCCATGTTTAAATAATAATATTGCCCCATATTATTATTTAAAAAATGGAAAGTGGCTTGGTTGGTTTAAACCATGGGTTTATCAGTCAAAATGTCATGCCAAGATATCACCGGTTCCTGAACCATTCCACTAATATTGTTCACTTGAAGGAGTGAATGACAAGGAATGAGCGAATTCGGACAGCCGTTGAGTGTACATTGGTTGTATACTCGATTTTGCAGTGCAACGTGGGATTGAATAAGTGCACTCAATAACTTCCACTATGGGTTCGGACACCATTACAAATGCTGTACCCTCATGTAACGCCCTATTTTAGGGTATAGGGGTTAATTTCGGATTCAGCCACAGACTCAGGGCAAAGCAGCAGCAGAAAGCAGGACTGAAAAGTGAGCACTGCAAACTTGACATTATTTGGACTGAAGAAAAAAACTCTTCTGTACAGAATTAAGCCTACTGCCATCAATGAGTATGTATCCATTGTAGTGATTTTTTATTTACTGTATAAATGTTGGAATCTCTGCGTCTTACTTACACGGTCTTCTTTGTGGTCATTTAAAATCAAGCATTCCAATCCTGTGTGCGCTAAATCCTGTTTTGTATTTTACTGCATATATTTGTGCTCTTAAAGTGGTATTGTATTTGTATTTAAAGGTTTTTCACCTGACTGATTGACTGAATGAACACTGCATCAAACTTTCAAAATAAAAAAGAAGGGAAAAGTGCAAAAGTTTAGGTCAATGAGTGAGGTCCTGTTGAATTATTGTCACTTGTAGTGGGCTGTCATTTTCAAGTGAGTGAGTTCTCCACACTGAGAATCTTGAATGATGGTTCACATTGAATAAAGAAGTGTGAACTAGTATTAAGCTCACCAAAATGTACATTGAGACCTTTTTAGGGCACAGGATATTGGTTTTAGTACAAAAAGTTATGTTAAAATAAAATATCAATCTCTTAAACAACATTATTTTATTTTAAATGACAAAAGCATTTAAATTAAAATGTACATCATTAAATGCAAAAAGTCTGACTAGGCTTAATGGGTACGTTTCTGTACCCTTTAAGCACTCCCCTGTTCCCAATAAGCTCACAACAAGTATTATTATAAAATCTTGTATATTTAAAAACCACCTTTTTTAAGGAATGATTGAAAAAAGTAATATTTGAAGGTGCAGAGTCAATCACGAAAAAAAAGAACACTAAAATCAAGCAACAAGGCATTCAATTTGATCAGGTAGCCTATCCTATTCATAGTGACGTGTCATTCAAACTCATTGCAACATCTAGACTTGTCCACGTTCAGCTAAGTAACACATATTAAACAATCAAATAACAAAACAAACCAATAAAACATTTAATTCATGGGGATGAACACAGAAACTAGCCACATTATGAAGCCTCATCATAATGTCAACTTATTTATATTCTCTTCTTTTTGTAGAGATCGTCTATCTCTTGGTGGTTCTTCAAGTAGAAGGGTCCTGCACCCTCTAGTTGTGCCTCACACAGAATGAATTTTTTCTCAAAATCCTCAATTTTGTCTAGCACTGGCAGCGCATATGTGTTAGCAGGACCTCTGCTCAGAAATGTCATCACGTAGTGTTCTCCGCCAGGGGGTCTGGACACATTAATGGGTCTTCCTATATAATAGGCTGGAGGTGAGGTGAACATGACTGCATAGTATACATCCAGGGTGCGATTTGCCGGGGGGGGAGCGTGGGATTTCCCCCTTTCTGGTCAATGTATCCCTGCCTCTGCTTAATTATTTTAATAATTGATAGGGATGGGATATATGATCAAAATGATCAGTGCTACTACACTAGTGGCGAGACGGATCACAATACTTATCACAGATCCGTGGTTTGATTAAAGTCAGTTTTATTTTAAAATGCGCTACTTTGGCTGGCTCTGGTATAGCTGCCGCAACCTCTCTGTGATCATCACTCTGCAGATTTGCTCAATGATTTGCCCACGGCGCTATCTGATTGGTTACACCTCACGAGCAATAGCCTATCAATATGAGGCAAAAGCGAAGCGAACTGCGCGAGAGAGACTGAGTATGTTTTTAAGAGTAAATTGACATTGTAGCAACACAATAAATGTATTTCATTAAATAGAAAGTTTAACGAATATTTAATTATAAATGCAATTAAAACTCAATACAAAACTGTAGGCTATAGGTTTGTGTTTCTTTGCACTGGTGTATTTTGTGTGCATGTATGCTTGTCAAATAATGTCAAACATTTTGTTAAAGATTTTAACATCTTTGACAAAAAACAAAACAGTGATTAGTAATGAAATCTTACTACATAAATTCAATCTTATTTAATCCTCCATATTAAAGTTTATGTGCTCGAATTATTTTATATTTATTAAACAATTGTTCAAAACAAGATGTTTGTAGCCTACTGATTATTGTTGTCCATAAATCAAACTTCTATGCGAAGCGAACTGCTCGAGAGAGACCGAGTGTGTCAGTGCGCGCAAGAGAGACCTTTCTGTACATTTTTATGTGTTTTAGAGATTAATTGAAATCAAATATTAACATTACTGCCCGAACTATTTCTGAATAGGATGTGTACTTCATAAATATTTGGAATAGTATGGAAATATAAGGTTCAGATCACTAAAAACATGTATGGAAATCGAAGAGTCATCGGTGGAGTCTGGATGTCATCTACTGGAAAAGTTTGGTACTGCGCACAAAAAAAACATTCCTAAAGCTCATTTATTGAGACATCAAACTAAAATGCTGTGGAAGTGCAGTTCAATATTAGTTCATGTGAACTAATGTAGTTAAATAATGTATGAAACCTTATTGTAAAGTGTTACCGAAATTACAACTGGAAAATTTGCAAGATGCGTCTCAATGAAGGGAATTAAGGGACTGTCCGAGCCGAGGTGCTGAAAAACGTACGTTTTTGGTGACCCCAAAGTTTTAAATAGCAGATCAGGCGCCGAAGACGCGCGCTTTGATGCAAAAACCACACGTTTCTGACGCGTGTTTTCCGTGACCACAAAGCGCACGTTAAGAACGGGCACTTTTATGAAAAAAAAGCGCGTTATGGTTTGGCTTATCGTTCGCAATCATTATGGTTTGGCTGTCGAAACGCACTCTTTTGGCGGGTCAGTGTGCAATCAGACGCCTGACGTTTGTGAATACTTTGACTTGCCATAAATTCACCTCATTTGCACGAATTGACTAACACAGATAATGCATCTGTCTTTTCTATAATTTCACTGTAGCTCAGCATCGCGATGTAACGTTAACGTTATTACTTTAACTGGAGCAGTAAAACTTACTGGGAGGGGGATTTAATTCTTGCATGTTTTTTCGTTGTGCATGATCACAGAATATGTGTTGGGAAAGATAAGCTTGAGTAAAAAATATTGTTAATAATAGTTAATTAAAAAAATACCTGCAAATGCAGTGATGTAGTTCATGTTCTCATGACTTATTTTTATGAATAAAAATTTTTCAAAACATCCCCCCCTCTGTTTTTTTTCACAAATCGCACCCTGTATACATCTGTTTGTATTGTTAAGGATGGATCAGTTGAGGTTTGAGCCTTTCCTGTGCCTGCCTCTGTTTTCTTATTCTGTGCTGTCTGTTTTTTCTTTGATTGTGGTTTCTTTGTCTTTTTTCCCTTCTTTCCATCTTTCAAATTGTGTGTGTGTTTTTTTTAATTTTCCTTCTCAGCTAGCCTGGTCGTGGCTTCTGGAGATGTTAGAGATTCGCCATACTTTAGTGTATTTATTCTCTGTTTTTTAGTGCTTTCTTTTTTTTGTTTGGTGTAATGTACTTCAAGAAAAACTCCTTAATGCTAGAAGCAGAGGTGGTGCCCTCTGAAGGGCATTCTTTTTGATTGTTTCGAACATAATCCAAAGATACACAACAAAGGACAAAAAAGCACATTAGTAAACACACATCATAATATTAATGAGAAAATCACGCCTCCTCGCATAAAGTTTCTCCCACAAAACATTTCATACAAATTATAAAGGACTTTATTGTCTTATCTGAATGAGTAGTCAGGATGATTTTCACATAGTTTTGGAGCAAATATTCTAGGCTACATGATACAATTATTAATTTTCAAAAGTCTTGTGAAGAAATATTCAGTATGGGTTTTATGATCTTATTTCAGTGACAATTCTTTTTAGTTTTTTCACAAACCACACATAAACGTCATAATCTCAAAACTACAAACTTTTACATACATGCTGCTGACATATTACTGTAGCAGAGTTTGTGCTGAATACAGTGTAATCAGACGTTAGCCATGAAAATGTCACAAGTAACAGAAATAAGCACAAATGTCAGAACACCTCCAGGGCCCAAAAAACGTACTCGGTTACTAACGTAACCTCGGTTCTCTCTAGAGAGGGAACGAGTACTGCGTAATATCTTACGCTATGGGGAAAACGTACTCGGTTACTAACGTAACCTCGGTTCTCTCTAGAGAGGGAACGAGTACTGCGTAATATCTTACGCTATGGGGAAAACTCTTTTCCACGAGATATTGAAGCCAAAAATTATCCTTAATTTTTTATTAATGTAAAACGCTTTGCAGCAGCAAGCAGACATAGGCGAGACAGCTCGCGCGCCTATTGGCTGCCCTGCGGCAATAGCAGCAGCCTATCGAGAGAGGCTCTGCGTGACGTCACGACGAATGGGGGCCTTTCGCGCCCATATCGTCACGTCCCGCCAGAAAGGGCGTGGTCTCGCCCCATATCTAGGCTCGATAGCTGCTCTTACGTTGGTTTTCATCGCCGAAGCGAACCAGAGCGTATTCCAAGCACGGCAAGATACGCAGTACTCGTTCCCTCTCTAGAGAGAACCGAGGTTACGTTAGTAACCGAGTACGTTCTCTTACGAGAGTATCTCTCGTACTGCGTAATATCTTACGCTATGGGGAACACAATGCAACACGCCGTGCTGGTAGGGATCCAACACCAAAGTCCCAGGGGCCGAAGCCCGGGGCGCATATAGTGCATAATCACCATAAACTCACAGAGAGTGAGGGAAGAGAGGCTAGAAGCATCATTCCCTGTAAATAGCATCCGAAGGAGCTGATCATGTGACAAATAGACCATACCGTCAGGGTGAACATTCAGCCTGAACTGGGTGGCCACAAGTGTGTCGACATTTTAATGAGCTGCTGTACCGGTCAGTGAGCAATACGCAGGTCAAACTCAGTATCTGAGCCGCACAGCGGCAGATAGCACTGGACTTTATACCGCCAAAAGCTTAGCTTGCAAGGCGGGAACCTCCAGGTTATAGTATTTTATTAATGTAGACGGCAAGGCCCAGCCCGCGGCCATACAATATCTTGCAGGGTAACCCCGCTAGACCATGCCCACGAGGAGGCCATGCCTCCTGTGGAGTGCGCTCCAATACCCAAAGGGTACTGTAGGCCCTTAGAAGTGTAAGCCAGCGCTATGGCACCAACTATCCATCTGGATAGGCTCTGTTTCGAAGCGGCAAGTCCCTTAGCACGGCCGCCAAACGAAACAAAAGCTGCTCAGTCTGTCTGAAACCAGACGAGTGGGACACATAAGCCCTTAGTGCCCTAACAGGGCAAAGGAGACTCGCGTCCTTCTCCTCATTGAGAACCGGAAGGGCAGACAGGGAAATCACCTGGGCCCTGAACGGTGTGTTGAGGGATTTTGGCACGTAGCCGTGCTTCGGTTTGAGTATGACCTTAGAGTCATTAGGTCCAAACTCCATGCATGACGCGCTCACTGAGAGCGCTTGCAAGTCCCCTACGCGCTTCACTGAAGCGAGAGCCATAAGAAACGCTGTCTTGAAGACAAGTGTTTCATGTCTGACGACTGGATTGGCTCGAATGGGGCACCTTTCATGGCCTCCAAGACCGTGGAAAGGTCCCATGTCGGGACTGAAGGGGGCCTGGGAGGGTTTAGCCTCCGAGCTCCTCCAAGGAAACGCACGACTAAGTCGTTCTTTCCTAGTGACTGGCCAGACACCGGTTTTACAAACGTTGCTATGGCCGCCACGTATACTTTGAGCGTGGAAGGGGTCCTGCCCTTATCCAGTAGCTCCTGAAGGAAGGAAAGCACTTCCGTAACCCCGCAGTCTACAGGTGAAAAGCTCTGCGCTTGACACCAAGCAGAGAACACAGACCACTTCGAGGTGTAGAGCCGTCTGGTAGACGGGGCTCTAGCCTGCGCGATCGTGTTTAACACTCCCTCTGGGAGGTCAGCGGGTACCCGTTGATGGCCCCTGCGTGCAGGGACCACAAATCCGGGCGAGGATGCCAAATCGAGCCTCCCGCCTGAGAGAGGAGGTCTCTCCTCAACGGTAAAGGCCATGGGGCAGCGCTGGTCAGCTGCATCAGGACAGGGAACCACGACTGGTTTGTCCAGAGCGGAGCTATGAGTAGCACTGGGCATCCCTCCCTCCTGATTCGCTCCAACACCTGAGGCAGGAGTGAGACAGGGGGAAAAGCATATAGGGGGCGGCGGGGCCAAACATGGGCCAGCGCCTCCCGGCATTTCGAGAAGAATCTCGGGCAGTGAGCGTTTTCTTGGGACGCGAACAGGTCCACCTGCGCTTTGCCAAACGTTTCCCACAGCAGCTGGATCGTCTGCGGGTGCAGAGACCATTCTCCTGCTGGGACGTTGTTTCTGGACAGCCTGTCTGGCCCCACATTTAGGTGACCAGGCACATGCGCCGCTCTCAGCGAGAGCAGGTTGTGCTGAGCCCAGACCAGGAGGCGTCCCGTCAGCCTGTAAAGGTTTCGGGACCTGACGCCGCCCTGGTGATTTATGTACGCCACCACTGACATGTTGTCCGACCGGACCAATACGTGGTGGCCTTTTATCTGGGGACAGAAGCGCCGTAGCGCTTTGTCGACTGCTATTAATTCCAAGCAGTTTATGTGAAGGAGCTTCTCCCGTACTGACCATAGGCCAGCTAGCGGTCTGCCTTCGAGCAGCGCTCCCTGCCCCGAAGTGGAGGCGTCCGTAGACACCACCTTCACACTCGAGGGGATCCCCAGACTCACACCTGACTGATACCAGTCGGTTGCTTTCCATGGTTTCAGAGCCGAAATGCACTGAAGGTCGACCCTGAGGCGAAATAGACCTGCGGTCCACGCCCTGGGGGGAACTCGTGCTTTTAGCCATAGCTGCAGTGGGCGCATGCGGAGCAGGCCCAACTGGAGTACGGAGGCTGCTGAGGCCATCAGACCCAGCATTTTCTGAAACCTTCTGAGCGGGACTATAGAGCCGTGGCGGAAGGATCTCGCGACGTGCTGAATATTCAATCCGCGCTCCGGTGACAGGCGTGCTGTCATGGATAGCGAGTCTAACACTGTTCCCAGAAAGGAAATTCTCCGACTGGGGAGCAGTGAGCTTTTCGCCCAACTGACTGTAAGGCCCAGCTCCTCGAGGTGCTCGAGTAATGCATGCACAACGCATGGAACTGAACGAGCGAGAAGTTTTGGTGGAAATCCGGCCGCAGCGGGATCTGAACACCGTCACTTTCCTAGAGAGACTAGGAAGGCCTTGAGACCTCGGGCTTTACCTCAATCCTCGGCCGGGGCCCGCGCTGAGGGGGGCGGCGTCCAGCAGAGCGAGAGCGCGGTGTTTGATCTCGGGCCTGGCGGCGCTGCTAGTTAGCCGAAACGACGGCCTTTGTGCGCAGGCAAGCGGGCTGTGGAACCAGCTTGCTCACTGCGAAATACACTGGAACAGTCACATTGCTTGGAACTGAACGAGCGAGAAGTTTTGGTGGAAATCCAGCCGCAGCGGGAACTGAACACCGTCGCTTTCCTAGAGAGACTAGGAAGGCCTTGAGACCTCGGGCTTTATCTCAATCCTCGGCCGGGGCCCGCGCTGAGGGGGGCGGCGTCCAGCAGAGCGAGAACGTCGAGGAACACGGAGCGCTCAGCTTCCGTCATCTCGGATAGCGTTAGCCACAAATGTTTCTCACCATTCAGGGGGGGAAAGGCGCGGGTCTCGACTGTGACGGAGCTTCGTCTTTCCCGAGAAAGCGTCCGTCCAGCCTATTGCGCGTTAGTTGCGCGAGCGCCTTTCAGTCGAGGCCGATGTAATCCACGGCTTGAGAGAGCGGACGCATCGGCTCAGTTTCAATGCCGTCTCCGGTAAGTTCGTCGAGCTCAAGTGCGGACGCGGCGGCAGACGGCGGCCACTGTCCGTCCGTGGGCGACTCGAGTGAAGCCGGCGAAGCTGGCGGGCGAACCGGCGAGCTTTGGCGGGCTGGAAATAGCTCGGGCGCGCGCAGGGCGCGGCGCTTCTTGCGGCGCGGCGTCACGGCAGGCCGGGATGCGGGCTCGGATAACGCAGCTAGGCGAGTCCGCAGAGTCACCATAGGCAAACGTTCACAATGATGGCATCCGCCGTCAGCGAGCGCGATGGCCGCGTGATCCTCACCCAGGCAGGACACGCAGATGACATGGCGGTCCTCATCGCTGAGTGGGGCTCGGCAAGAACCACAGGAAGGCATCTTTAAAAAGACGCCGCTCTTTTAGAGGGGTGGAAAAAAAAGGCAGATAATGCAATCACACACACTCTAAGCAGAGGAAAGGATATGTACGCCGGAAAGCGCAGCAGGTACGGCGGCTGAAGGCGGCGAGGCCAGCGACTCCAGGCTCGATGGCACGTCCCGCTGAAGGCTACAGGTCGACGGCGCGGCTTCTCACTCTGGATCCAGCGATGCGGGAGGCTTCGCTGAAGAGATGAAAATCAACGTAAGAGCAGCTATCGAGCCTAGATATGGGGCGAGACCACGCCCTTTCTGGCGGGACGTGACGATATGGGCGCGAAAGGCCCCCATTCGTCGTGACGTCACGCAGAGCCTCTCTCGATAGGCTGCTGCTATTGCCGCAGGGCAGCCAATAGGCGCGCGAGCTGTCTCGCCTATGTCTGCTTGCTGCTGCAAAGCGTTTTACATTAATAAAAAATTAAGGATAATTTTTGGCTTCAATATCTCGTGGAAAAGAGTTTTCCCCATAGCGTAAGATATTACGCAGTACGAGAGATACTCTCGTAAGAGAACACCTTACGCCCGTTTCACACATACTCCGTGTGCAGTGCGTATGCGGTGCGTGTTGCGGTGCGTATACGGTACAGGAGCAGCACACGCTATAGTGCTTTCACATATGCTGCGTTTGCAGTGCGTAACTGATCCGCGGCTGTACCACAAACACACAAACTTGAATGGACGTATGCACGTTTAAACACAATTTAAAGGCCTATAATTCCATGCATTACTTCTATATATTAAGTTGCTTAAGAAAGTGATCAAATATGTGCATGTACTTATATTAAAATCGTAAACATTTTAAATTAAAACTTAAAATTGACAAAAACAGCCGACTCTCATGCCTTTTCTTTTCTTTTGCATTTAAATTTTAATCAAATAAATCGTGCATGTTACAAAGAACTTGTTTTTTCCACCTCCACGAATGAGTGTTGTTCATTATTATGTCCTTGTTGATGTAAATTGTCGTTTTCCTTGCTTAAAACCCAGGTCTTAAAGTAAAAAGATGAAAAGTAGTATTTAATTAAATACATTTATGGTGAGATTACTACATTTTATTGAATTAAATGCATTTATGGTGAAATTACTACATTTTCAGGTCAATCTGTGTTCATTTTGACCACGAACCGTGCGCTGTCACTTTAATTCTGCGTTTGCAGCACAGCAAAAATAGACTCGGTGCGGAAACGATCTCTGCACTGCTGTATACGCACCGCAACTGCAACGGATCGACGGACTGCATCCGCGTGCAGTGTGAAAGCTGTAACCTGTTAACATGGGTACGGAAAAAAATACGCAACGCATACGCACTGCAAACGGAGTATGTGTGAAACGGGCGTTAGACCCCAGAGGGTTAATTTGAAAAAAATTATTAATGATAAAAATAGAATAATAGCACAAGATATAATGGATAATGTCACGTGGAGGAGTGAGGAACCAAAAGTAAGAGGCAGTTTGACAATATTTAATAGTTCAGGCAAAATAACACAGGTGGCCACAAGGCGAATAAATCCAACTGAAGATAGTCTCAACCAAAGGAAAACAGGGAGTCTTTCAGTATAATAGAACAGAAATATGCGGACAGGGCCGGCAACGGGAAACCCCGGAGGATGAGACAGGCTGGGTCCGTAGAAATCCTTGACCACTCACGCCAGCTGGAGGTTGGACAAAGCAGAGACGAGGCAATATGGTTGACAGATAGATGCACGCACCAGACAGGACACAGGACCTGGTTCAGCAGGCAAACAGGTACGTAACATTCGGCAATAATCTGACAAAGAACAAAGGAAAGGGAAGCCTAGAAATAGAGAGTCAAATCAGAGAAAGTGGGAAACAGTTGGGAAGGAGGAGAGAGAGTGATGAGACACAGCTGAGAGCGAATGAGATAATGAATGGGAATGTGTGTGTGCAAATGGATGTAATAACGAGTGTGACCAGAAGAGGGCGGAAGAGTGTAAGAGGAGAGTACCAGGATCATGACAGATAAACAGTATATTGAGCAGAATTACAACACAGTGCTCACAATATTCATGGATGGATCCAAAGATCCTGAAACCGGTCGAGCTTCAGCAGCCGTATATGTACCACATTTTAAAGTTAAAATTGGTAAATAAGTATCTGACCAAGTAGGAGTTTCTTCAACAGACATGGTTGCAATATTATTAGCTAACGGGTGGATGGAGGAAACTCGACCACTGAATGTGGTGATATGCCTGATATCATTACAAGTGTTCGACTTGGGCACACAGCTCTAAATTATTCTCTATAATGAGCAAACACAAGTCTGGAAATTGTAGTTTATGTGGATCATCAGAAACAGTAGAGCATGTTCTAATATATTGTACTGCTTATGAACATGAAAAGGTTCATGAAACTTAAATATTACACTTAAAACACTACTGAATAATGCCGTGAATCATCATAAGACATAAAATGCATTAGTGGGATACTTACGAAAGGTATATCTGTTTAATAGGATTTAGGTAATAGAAGTTTTTTTTTTCTCATTTATTTATTTATTTATTAAGTTCTTCCCATTCCATCAATGGTCCACGCTCCAGCCCAGTAGGTGCACCTTAATGTTTGTTTGCCAACTGCCATAAAAAGCCAGAAGAAGATAGCCAGGTAAGTAGTAGAGGAAGACAGATTTGTTTGGACAGAGGGAAGCATGGCTTTCCTGCTTCAGCTCCTCAATTCAAGAAGTCCTGACTGAGAAACTTTATTTTACAGCTCATTTAAAGTAAGATATTCTTCTGTTACCTGTAGTGTGTAATTTCAGTATTGCTTTCTGTAATTTTATGTGGTGGACTATTTCACTACGTCCACGGATTACCAGATAGTCTTTCTTTCAAAGACGGACTACCTCAAACAAAGTTTCTTGGGATTCATCATAATCTCAATATAACTCATCATCTGAACCATCCTTTCATTAATATTTGATTCAAAGATTTGGTATCTACTTGTTGTTTTTTGTTGTGTGTTCACTACTCACTACTCTGCTCCTAATGTGTGTGCACTTACTTGGATGGGTTAAATGCAGAGGTCAAATTCCAAGTATGGGTTACCATACTTAGCCATCACTCGTCACTTTCACTTTTTTTTCCACTATGCTTAATTGTTTTGGGTTCAAACTGTTTAATTTATGTTTATAGTTAGTTATTTATGTTTATAGTTAGTTGTTGAGTTCTCCCAAAATTCAGATTTATAACATCTTTTACCCAGTGTGGTTGGGGATTGTTATAACAGTTGGAACAACAGCTCTCAACTTGTGGTTAGAAGTATAGTTTCTTGGTAAATTGAGGTGTCAAAATCATTGTTTTGAAGACAACTTCCTCTCCACAGTCCTTTGCAAAAATGCAGAGCTGAAAAGACTTTAAAAATAACTTCTGCTCAAGACACATTTTCAGTGGAGGAACAAGAAACATCTACATCGCCATTATTCATGGTTAGAAAATACTACTTCACAAAATACTGATCTAGATTTAAAAGTGTCATGTCAACAAATATTAGCTACGAAAGCTAGATGATTTGGGAGTCAAAGTTGATGTTGTGTACCTGTAAATAAAACATTGGTCAATTATCTTGGTTGTGTTCAGGATAATAAATTAAGTGGTGTAAGTATTGATTGTAAAAGTTAATGTTAGAACTAGATTTATAGCTAGATATGTTTGTAACAAAGTTACAACATTTAGAAATAAATAGTTTAGGATTTCATTGTTTGACATTGTTTCATTGTTGGATAATAGACACTATTTTTAACTCATATTTTTCTTAATGTAAGACACGTACATTCTATTAGACAAGTATTATGAATTTTAATCTATATAGGTGTTAGTGTTTGTATGGTCAAATGTCATTTATATACAGTAGTCAACTTTTGAAGAGGATAATAACTTTTCATCAAAGCTATACATGAATTACAACAATACCCGTTCTTGTCTTAGGACAACATTGATGAAAGTTTTTGATCCACTTCAAATGTTGACTACTGTATATACAGGTGCACAGGAGTGGAATAAATTGCCATTGGACTTTTGCCAAGGTTTTAACGGATAGTGTTGGTTTTAGTATAGTGAAGAGATTGTTTTTATATTGCATGTCTTAATAGAATGTATTTGTTTTATTGTGTATGTTTATTTTGGTGAAGTGTTTTTTTGTGTGTATGAATTGTATGCTTTAGCGAGGAGATATGTAATCTAAATGAGAGACAAACATTTCCAATTGTCTTCGAGGTTTATTTTCTTGCAAGAAAAGGTCAGCAGTCACACAGAGTGACTGCAGAATGTGAGAGTGAGGGGAGGGTACCCTTCCTCTTTTATAGCCTCAACTTTCACAATGTTATCTCACACATCTTAAAGTTTAAATTTCTTCCACAATTTGGATATACATCAGGTACAGTTGCTATATGCCAATTTTTCTCAAGGAAAAATAAAAGCTAAATAAAATGCTGGTCATTAAATGGCTTTCCTGAGGTAAATGTAACGGTACGTGACATATCAAGTGTAGCGTCAGTTCTGGCAGGGCACGTCAGTCAAGCTCGCATCAGCTTTTCCACCTATAGGAATATGTCGCCTATCACAACATCCCTATGTGAGGTCCATTCTGTATTATCATCAGCTTTTTTAAAATTGTATTTATTTGTCCTTTATTTAACCAGATAAAACTTTCTGAGATTATAAATCTATTTTACAGAAGTGATGGCCAAGATGAGCAGCACAACATTATCAAAAAATAAATTAAAAAAGAAAGAAAAAATAAATTAAAAAAAGAAAGAAAATCACCATGACATTAAAACATATCAAAACAATTAAAAACATTTACAAATTGTTTCTTACTTTAACGGCTCACTAAGCAAAGATATAAAATATTCATTGACACCAAGGTCTGCAATTTCAGGTCATTTTGTAAAAAGTTCCAATCACTGGGTGCTGCATACTTGTGGCGATTGGGCTCAGAAACAGGGACACCAAATAAATAAACCAACTATGCCACCCCGGGGGCTTACTACCAGGGAATCGCCCTAGACAACTAGGAGCACACAAGGCCTATAGTATCCAGCTGCAGACCCACAGCACCACCAGTTTCAGAACCCCAGCGCCAGAACCAGAAGTAAGGGCGGAGCTTGCGTTCTTAACCGAGTAACGCCACCTAACGTTTTGGAGCATAATTTGCTTAGACACTAATCGGCATGCTTTTATTACACACGAAACGTCATACTTTATATGTGTTATGATACATTAAGGTATAGCAATAAGCATTTTAAAACATTGATTTTGTGTAATATAATTGTATACTTCCTGATCATGATGGTGAAAAATAATGCTTGAAACTTATGGGCATTTTAATGTATAACAGTTTAATTATTTTAGCTAAGCAGTTTATACATAAGTGTAGATTTATGAAGGTAAGACCTTTGTTTTTGGTTTTTATGAAGGATTTAACTCTGTATAAGAAAGCTTTGAAAGATATTAAAAAACAAGACAAGCCTTGGAGGTTTTCAAAATTATACACAATTTGATAACTGATTAGACCTCTGTGATATTTTATGTTCTATTTATTTATTTCTTTATTTATTTATTGTGTTTACAAAATCTTAAATTGTTTTGATATTGAAGGAATGTATTGTTAATATATGTGTAATGCCTGATATTGATTGTTTAATAAAAATAAAAAAAAACATATGGGCATTTTATATAAAATATACTTTATTTCGCAAGAACATGTGCAGCATTCATTTTTCTTTATGTAAAATAATGTCAAAAATCTAAAAAAGAGAGAAAATTCGACATTGTTTTAAAAGAAACAATAAATATGTATACAAAAAATGACCAATTCACCCCTATTTTATCACAACAATCCTGTATAAATTTAACTTACAATGTATCAAATGAGGAACTCACTCTCAGGCCCATTTTGTCCTTACATTCTTGCAAAAATAACTATAATGCAATAATAATAATTCCGCCCCTCCCTCACTTCCGGTTCTGGCGCTGGTGGTGCTGCGGGTCTGCAGCTGGATATATCTTCACAAGGCTCACAGGCTTGAATCGGTTGGAGTCAGGCATGAGACATGGGTGAGGTATACAAACAATAAAATCACTTTTATTAATAAAATGATCCGAACAATTACAAAAGGAAAACAAAACCACCATCAACAGGAAGGATATAAAAAATTGGACACCACTGGCGACGGAAATTAGGGTCGGCAGCCGAAGTCACTCAACCCAAAAGGGGCCTCTCTATTCTCCTAAAAAAAAAAGAACAAAGTAAACCACAAACACACGTGCACTCACACTGCACTCAGTCGAACACCTCCGTGTGGCACAGCAAACACTCCAAAATACCACCACCAAGATGAGGAGGGCTGCCGCCCTTATTTTCTTTGCCGCCCTGGCCTGCAATAAAGTACATTCTATTAGACGAGTATTATGAATCTTAATCTATATAGGTTTTAGTGTTTGTATGGTCAAGTAAGGCTCATGCACCACAATAGAAAACTTAAACAATAATATACACAAAGAAAAAAAAAATCACAGCTCTCAGACTGAATTAAAAGCCACGGAAAATAAATATGTTTTAAGATTAGACTTAAAAGCGGAGAGTGTTGGGGCCGGCCTCACAGACAATGGTAAATTATTCCATAATTTAGGTGCCACAACTGAAAAGGCTCGATCCCCCCTATTTTTAAGCCTTACTCTAGGGACAGTTAAGAGCATGCAATCTGCCGACCTAAGCGACCTCAATGGAGCATGTTTTTGTATAAGGTCGGAGAGGTAGATCGGGGCTAGACCATTTCAGGATTTATATGGAAACACTAAAATTTTAAACTCAATCCTAAAATGTACTGGAAGCCAGTGAAGGGAGGCCAGTATAGGAGAAATGTGATCACGTTTACGT
The DNA here is from genome assembly GCA_036326025.1 of Chrosomus eos. NCBI lineage: Eukaryota > Metazoa > Chordata > Actinopteri > Cypriniformes > Leuciscidae > Chrosomus > Chrosomus eos. The sequence continues at coordinate 40,473,940 of CM070822.1, forward strand.
AACCCTTTTAATAGTCTAGCTGCAGCATTCTGCACTAACTGCAGGCGTGAGAGGGATGCCTGGCTGACACCAGCATAGAGGGCATTACAATAGTCTAATCTGGAGGAAATAAAAACATGTATAACTCTTTCAAAGTCTTTGAATGACAACAAAGGTTTCACTTTAGATAAGAGCCTTAACTGATAAAAACTGGCTTTAACCAGAGATTTTATCTGTTTTTCAAGTTTAAAATCACTGTCCACGATTACTCCCAAGTTTTTAACAGATGATTTAACGTAAGGAAGTAAGGGACCCAATTCTGTGTCGGGGGCCACATGGGTACAGCTTGGACCAAATATCACAATTTCAGTTTTGCTCTCATTAAAATGTAGAAAATTCATAGCAATTCAAGCTTTAATGTCTGTGAGACAGTCCAACAATAATTTTAAGGAGCTGGTATCCTTACGTTTCACGGGCAAATACAGTTGTGTGTCGTCTGCATAACAGTGAAACGAAATGCCATGCTTTCTTAGGATAGACCCTAAAGGAAGGATGTATAAGGAAAACAGCATTGGGCCAAGAATAGACCCCTGGGGACTCCACAAGTAAAAGGTGCCTGTGGGGACACAAAGTCTCCAAGGCACACAGAAAACTTCCTATCAGACAGGTATGACCTAAACCACTCTAGAGCAATACCTTTGATACCAACACTGTGGTCCAACCTAGAGATCAAAATATTATGATCAATGGTATCAAAAGCAGCGTTAAGGTCTAACAGCATTAATATAGCAGAATCTCCAGAGTCTGTGACAAATAAAAGGTTGTTAAAAACTTTAAAAAGTGTAGTTTCTGTACTATGAAGGGCTTTAAATCCAGACTGAAACACCTCCAAAATGCCATTTAAATCCAACTAAGATTGCAATTGTGTACATAGCTTTCTCCAATATTTTCGAAACAAATGAAAGTTTTGAAATAGGCCGGTAGTTTGAGAAAACTGATGTATCAAGATTGGGTTTTTTTTATTAGTGGGTGTACTACTGCATGTTTGAAGCCCAGTGGCACAGCACCTGTTGTCAGACTACTATTTATAATTTCTAGGATTTTAGGCCCAACAGTATCAAAAACTTCTTTTAAAAAAACGTGGAGGGACAACATCTGTAGGACAGGCGGATCATTTCATTTGATCAATGATATCTTTCAGAAAAGATAAAGACACAGGCTCAAACTGAGTAAGGACAGCAGAGCAGGTGACAATAGAAGAAGGATCCTCTGAAGAAAGTAAGATGTGTGTTCTAATATTTTCTATCTTATCTATAAATTTTTTTAAAAACTTCTTGCAGTCATCTGGAGAGGAGTAAGAACGAGTTGGTTGAGAGGTAGGCCCATTTAGGACAGTATTAATTGTACTAAAAAGAGCTTCTGGTTTGTGAGAATTTTTCGAAATTATATCAGATAGGTTTTTAGTTTTCTCAGCTTTTACAGTTCTTTGGTATTTATGCCAGGTGTCTTTTAGAATGTCAAGATACACATGTAATCTGTTTTTCTTCCACTGTCGTTCAGCTCTCCTGCACTCTCTTCTGACCGCACGAGTGGTATCGTTCAACCGTGGTTCACGTTTTGGCTTCGAACGCATAACTTTAAAGGTGAGACAGTGTCTAACACATTTTGGCAGATAGAATCAAACAGTGATAATAGCTCCTCTGTGTTTAAACAGGAAGGGGACCTAAAATAATTTTCATCCATATGTCACAGGTGAAGGGGCGGGCGCCAGCGGGCCGCCCACCCCCTTCTTAGCGGACCACCGCCCGAGGAGCGTGCCGTGAGACTCATGAGGCAGACACAGCATTTAAAATAAATATAAGTTCTTTATTAAATAGTTAAAAGCAACTTTAAAAGTCTCTTCCGTTCAGAGAACAGCACAGCAGTCAGCAGACTCACTTCAGGATTCACAGGGTCTCTTTCGTTCATAGAACAGCACAGCAGTCAGCAGACTCACTTCAGGAGAATGATTCACAGGGTCTCTTCCGTTCATAGAACAGCACAGCAGTCAGCAGACTCACTTCAGGAGAATGATTCACAGGGTCTCTTTCGTTCATAGAACAGCACAGCAGTCAGCAGACTCACTTCAGGAGAATGATTCACAGGGTCTCTTTCGTTCATAGAACAGCACAGCAGTCAGCAGACTCACTTCAGGAGAATGATTCACAGGGTCTCTTTCGTTCATAGAACAGCACAGCAGTCAGCAGACTCACTTCAGGAGAATGATTCACAGGGTCTCTTTCATTCATAGAACAGCACAGCAGTCAGCAGACTCACTTCAGGAGAATGATTCACAGGGTCTCTTTCGTTCGTAGAACAGCACAGCAGTCAGCAGACTCACTTCAGGAGAATGATTCACAGGGTCTTTCGTTCGTAGAACGGCACAGCAGTCAGCAGACTCACTTCAGGAGAATGATTCACAGGGTCTCTTTCGTTTGTAGAACGGCACAGCAGTCAGCAGACTCACTTCAGGAGAATGATTCACAGGGTCTCTTTCGTTCGTAGAACGGCACAGCAGTCAGCAGACTCACTTCAGGAGAATGATTCACAGGGTCTCTTTCGTTCGTAGAACGGCACAGCAGTCAGCAGACTCACTTCAGGAGAATGACGATTCACAGGATCTCTGTTCACAGTGAGGAGGCGATGGGTTAAAAGATCGTTTCTCCAGTGATGCTGTAGGCTTTTAAGCTCAAACAGTAAATAACAATTAAGGACCTTCACAGCACAAAGTAACCTCTTCAGTGCAGCTGTATCACACTGGACTTTCAATGGGGAGCAGATATAGTACTTTCCACAACGTGTGAATGGGGCTAGGGCCACTTCTCAGCAAAGGCACAGCACACTTGTGTTCACCTCAATTCCACAGCCACAAACCGATGTGTATCAATAAGGCAAAAGCACTGCAATTCACTCACACGTTAAGGCTGGTCAGAGGCCCCACTCCGTTTGTTATGCTCGCTCCACGAGGGATTTCTCTTTCAATTCCTCCTCAACACACTCTGAAACACATAGCTCTTCCAACAATCAGATCCACATTTACTGCATCCTCTTCCCGCAATTTAAATACTCATAAGATGAAATCAGTTCACTTATCTCTTCTCTCTCCTTCCACCGCACCAATCCAGACGATAGCTCAGTCCAGCAGACTTCCCACAAACGATCCTCTGATCCAGCAAACTCAAATGGGCGATCTCCACACCCCAACGGTTTTTCCTGAGGAAGCTTGTATCCAACACTGCTCCAAGTCAACCCTTTAGGCTCTTCAAACACTTCCAACTCACTGAGCACTTCAATCCCACTGAACACCGCTGCTTCGGCCTCAGCCTCGGCCCCTCGGCCTCTCCCCTGCTGCGTGCACGCTCCGTCTCCGTTCCTGTGTGTCTCACCACCTCTTCTCTCTCCAAAATGGCCTTTCTTTATACTCTGCTCAGGGAGCATGTGGCCCAATCACTACTCCCTCCACACCTGCCGCTCGTTTGCCAATTAGTCACCCCTGTGACATCCTCCCCCACCAGTCCGTTCCAGTCCCTGGAACGGGGGAAAAAAAAAACTGGTCGCCCCATGGTCCCCGGTCGCTCAACTCGGGGCGGACCCTGCCGACTACGCCACTTATGTCACAGGTGAAGGGGCGGGCGCCAGCGGGCCGCCCACCCCCTTCTTAGCGGACCACTGCCCGAGGAGCGTGCCGTGAGACTCATGAAAGGCAGACACAGCATTTAAAATAAATACAAGTTCTTTATTAATATAATAAAAACAACATTAAAAGTCTCTTCCTGTTCAGAGAACAGCACAGCCGTCAGCAGACTCACTTCAGGATTCACAGGGTCTCTTTCGTTCATAGAACGGCACAGCAATCAGCAGACTCACTTCAGGAGAATGATTCACAGGGTCTCTTTCGTTCCTAGAACGGCACAGCAGTCAGCGGACTCACTTCAGGAGAATGATTCACAGGGTCTCTTTCGTTCGTAGAACGGCACAGCAGTCAGCACACTCACTTCAGGAGAATGATTCACAGGGTCTCTTTCGTTCATAGCACAGCACAGCAGTCAGTAGACTCACCCCAGAAGGATGACGTTTCACAGGATCTCTCAGTTCACAGAATGACAGCAGTCAATAGACTCACTTCAGAAGGATGACGATTCACAGGATCTCTCAGTTCACAGAACGACAGCAGTCAGTAGACTCACTTCAGAAGGATGACGATTCACAGGATCTCTCAGTTCACAGAATGACAGCAGTCAGTAGACTCACTTCAGGAGGATGAAACGATTCACAGGATCTCTCAGTTCACAGTGGGGAGACAATGGGTTAAAAGTTCGTTTCTCCAGTGATGCTGTAGGCTTTTAAACTCAAACAGTAAATGACAATTAAGGACCTTCACAGTACAAAGTAACCTCTTCAGTGCAGCTGTATCACACTGGACTTTCAATGGGGAGCAGATATAGTACTTTCCACAACGTGTGAATGGGACTAGGGCCACTTCTCAGCAAAGGCACAGCACACTTGTGTTCACCTCAATTCCACAGCCACAAATCGATGTGCATCAATAAGGCAAAAGCACTGCAATTCACTCACACGTTAAGGCTGGTCAGAGGCCCCACTCCGTTTGTTGCGCTCGCTCCACGAGGGATTTCTCTTTCAATTCCTCCTCAACACACTCTGAAACACATAGCTCTTCCAACAATCAGATCCACATTTACTGCATCCTCTTCCCGCAATTTAAATACTCATAAGATGAAATCAGTTCACTTATCTCTCTCCTTCCACCGCACCAATCCAGACGATAGCTCAGTCCAGCAGACTTCCCACAAACGATCCTCTGATCCAGCAAACTCAAATGGGCGATCTCCACACCCCAACGGTTTTCCTGAGGAAGCTTGTATCCAACACTGCTCCAAGTCAACCCTTTAGGCTCTTCAAACACTTCCAACTCACTGAGCATTTCAATCCCACTGAACACCGCTGCTTCGGCCTCAGCCTCGGCCCCTCCCCTGCTGCGTGCAAGCTCCGTCTCCGTTCCTGTGTGTCCCACCACCTCTTCTCTCTCCAAAATGGCCTTTCTTTATACTCTGCTCAGGGAGCATGTGCCCCAATCACCACTCCCTCCACACCTGCCGCTCGTTTGCCAATTAGTCACCCCTGTGACACATACTTTGGAAAACAGTAGATAACTGAGCAGCAGTGGAAGAGTTAAACATGCGACATCGCCGAGCTGGTCTACTCGGTTTAGAATAACAGGGGAGAGAGATCTCAAATAATACAGGCATGTGATCCGAAAAAATTGCTTCACAAATTTGTAAACCCAATGATAAAACGAGATCTAGTGTATGTCCATGCTCATGTGTAGGACCTGTCACAGACTGCACTAAGTTAAAAGAATCAATGACATTTAAAAATTCTTTGACCAGTGGCTTTGTAGGACAACAGTCATGAATATTAAAGTCACCAACTATTAAAATCATGTCATGGTTTGGCATAATTCCAGCCAAAACAATTGTTAGGCCCAAATGCACAGTGTTCATCTCAACACAGTACGATAACAAACATATTCTCATCACATGTAGAAAGATACATTCCAGATGATAACCTCACAGCATTGTTCTATACTACACATTCACCACTTATATTTAGGGTACTTTTAGAGGAACACTTGGATAACCAGATGTCCTGGACAGCATCATAAAAATACAAACCAGGGCCCGTATTCATAAAGATTCTAAGAATCCTCTCAGAAAACTCTTAATTTAGCTTAAAAACTTTTACGTAGGAGTCTTAGGTTAAGAGCGATTCGGGAACGATCTGAGAGCAACTCTGAGTAAGGAAAAGACAAAAACGTTCATCTTAGTGAGGAGGCGGGGCTGACCCCGTTGCTATGTATGACACAATCTTTTGAAGACTGATTGGTTGGTTGTCCAAGAAGGAAAAAAAAAGAGCGATTTTAAGTATAGCGATTTAAGTATATATATATATATATATATATATATATATATATATATATATATATATATATATATAAATCCTTTTTTTTTTTTAGCATGCTGTTAATTTCCTAAAAGGTATTTGATTGGCTTAGACTGATAAAAATTGTTCCACTCTTTCCAATTACACTGATTGCTGTCTATTTAAGTGGTGGTTTTAATGTTGGTTTTAACATAGCAAACATTGAATAAAAAACAAGAAAGACGAGAAAGCCCAACTGGACAGAAGAACAGCGTTTACTGTTAGCCCAGTTAGTGGATGAATGAGGCCATCATTAAAGTAAAATTCGGGCCGGGTGTCGCAGCACGGGGCAGAAGTAGACGTGGGAGCTTATAGCACAAATTATTAACGGATCATTCTCCTGCTTGTGCGCACCAGGGAAGCCTGCTATATTCATAAATGCAGTTTTTTTAGCCTGCAAGGTGAGAATGTCCAGTGGAAACTAAATGAACTGCGACACAATAAGAGGTTCTGAAAGTGCTTTAATGTGTGTGTGATCACTGTGCTTACAGAAGGTAGTGACAGACCCAAATCATCTATTATTTTTTTATTTATTTTTTTACTTTATTTTGCTTTTTTCCACCTAGACAGAGTACATTACAATTACAGATACCATTGGAATATCACATATTTGTAATCAATTCCGTCTTTCTTGACATAGAGAGAACCATACAGCAGACAAAGACAGAATAAGATTCATTCTAAGTTATGCAGTAATAAGAAGGAAATATTCAAATATGGATCTGTCATATGAAACAATCTACGTCCAAACAGAATTCAGCGTAAGATAAACAATGTCAGGAATTTAAGCAATAAACAAAAACAGCAAGATAAACCAAAAAAAGTAAATAATAAAAAAAAAAATTTATTTAAAAAAAAGGAAGAATATATCCGTGATTTTAACAGTAAAAAACTGTAAAAATGCTACAGTGCAAAACTGTTAATTGGTTAACAGAAAGTTTCCGTACTATATACGGTAAATGACTGTGATATATTTAATGGTACATTTAATGTAATTTTACTGTAAATTACCGTTAAATTTACAGTTTTTGAAAGTGAAAAAGAACAACTCATTGTATAATTTACAGTGAAAACCCGTAAATTGACATTCCCACAATTCCCTGTGTGACACTTCACATTTTATGTATTTTTTGTTGAAATAACTGTTTCTTCATCGTTTTCTTAGTTATTTTCTAATCAGTTATGTACATAAGGGTTTTATGTTACATTTAATGTTGTTAAATTACTGTTTATTGCATTTTTTAAATTTCATGTGTGTTACCATGATGGTGTTTAGTGTTTGTGTGAATGAGACTGTGCAGCTTCTATATATTAGTGTTAACTTTATTGTGGAAGAGCTGCTTGTGATGAGCTTTGATTCATCATGTGTCTATCATCACTGTTGTGATGATTGTTGGTTGTCAGTATATTACAATGGTACAAAACAGATATCAATACTTCAATAGGCCGGTAAATTAACATTATATCAGATAATAAAAAATACGGTTTATTACTGTAAATTTTAAGTTAAGTCTGTAAAACCAATAACATTGCTACCGTATTTTTGACGGTAAAGTTCTGGCAACCACAGCTGCCGTTTTTTTACCGTAAAAATTACGGCTTTATTTTTTACAGTGTATAATAAAATAAATAAGAAGCAATATAACGCTTGGTCATCCAAAAACATATTCAGGTTAATGTCACGTGTAAGAAGATTCTTTACTGCCAGAGGGGATATAGACGGGCGTTTGAAACCATTTCACTTTCCTACACAATCCAGGAAAGGACCCCAAATCTTATAGAAGTTGTCAGAAGATCCCTTCATTGTATGCCTGATATTTTCTAGTTTGATGAAATGAAAGATATCATTAATCCATGAAGAATGAGCCGGAGTTGTAGACGATTTCCAATTTATTAAAATTAGGCGTCTTGCCAGAAGAGTGACAAAAGACTTATATTTGGACATGTCAAGTGAAAGAGAGAGAGTACCAAACAAAGCTGTAACGGGCAAAGGTTTAACATAAATTCCAAGAACTTCAGATAATGTTTAAAGATCAGAGACCAATATTTGTGAAGAGATGGACAAGACCAAAACATATGCGCAGTAGATGCAGGGGCTTTATGACAGCGATCGCACATGGGGTCTACCTCAGAATATATTTTAGAGAGTCTAACTTTGGTCCAGTGGGTGCGATGAAGGATTTTACACTACATCAGACCCTGTCTGGCGCAGAAGGATGAGGAGTGTACACAGCGTAAAATCTTTACCCATTGTTCTTCTGAAATATTTTCTCCTATGTCCTCCTCCCTCTGAGATTTAATAGAAGCAAGTGAACTTCCATGCAAGGAGCATATTGCTTCATAAAAATGAGAAATCATACCCTTCATTACATGAATAGGTTTGAGGAAGGAGTCAAGGGGATTGGCACTAGGGAGGCAAGGAAACTGAGGCTGCATGTCCCGAACAAAACTGCGAACCTGCAAATATCTGAAAAAATTGTGTTTGGGCAATGCACATTTCTCCCGTAATTGCTGGAAAGACACGAATACATTATCTATATAAAAATCCTTGACTGTTGTAATACCCAATGCCGACCACTGGGAGAAAGTCCTATCCAATAATGATGGTAAAAAAATGTTTTAAAAATTTGCTGCTATAGGTGCAGAAATAGAGGAGGTTTGTAAACCAAAGTGGTGTCTAAATTGCCTCCAGATTCTCAGAGTAGTTTTAACAATAATATTTTTGGTGTAGGGAGAAGATAAGCATTTAATGGGAGCATGTACTAAGGCTGCTAGCGACGTAGGCATACATGAGGAAGCCTCCATGGTAAGCCATACCGATGAGTCATGAGAAAAATCTTGCTTTAACCAGTACTGTATGACCCTAAGATTTGTGGCCCAATAATAAAACTGAAAGTTTTTAAAGGTAAAGCCATTCCCCCAAGCATTTTAGGTCTCTGAAGAAAAGCCTTACGCATTCCGGGGATCTTTTTATTCCAAATAAAACCCAAAATTAGGGAATCAATTTGGCGAAAATAGTGTTGAGGCAGAAAAATGGGTATGCACTGAAAATAATAAGAGAATTTTGGAAGGATATTCATTTTAACTGAGTTGATTCTTCCGGCCAAGGACGGGAAGCAGTGACCAGCGCTCAAACTCTTTCTCCATCTGGAGAAGCAAATTAGCAAAGTTAAATTTAAAAAGGTTAAATTTAAATGTATCCGTGATGCAAACTCCAAGATAAGTAAATCTATGTTGGGAGATCTTAAATGGAAAATTATGTAAAGGGTAGTTCCTAGCTGCAGAGTTCAGTGGAAAGATCTCACTCTTGCTTAGATTTAATTAATAACCAGAAATTAAACCAAAGGACTTTAAGACACCAAGCGCTGTAGGTATCGACATATCCAAATCTGAAATATAGAGAAGAAGATCATCTGCATACATAGACACCTTTTGTTCTGTACCCATTCTTTTTATGCCTATTATAGAAGAATCAGATCGCAGTGCAATAGAGAGGGGCTCAATAGCAATGGCAAAGAGGAGTGGACTCAGAGGAGTGGACTCAGAGGGCATCCCTGGCGAGTGGATCGGTGGAGGGGAAAATATCCTGAACGAGTATTATTGGTCCTAACAGAAGCTTGTGGGCCAGAATACAGTAACCTCACCCAAGAAATAAATTTCTGACCGACCAAATTTTTCGAAAGTATAAAAAAGATACCTCCACTCCACCCGGTCAAATGCTTTCTCTGCGTCCAATGAAATTACAGCCTCTGGAACATCAGAAGAGGAGGGGTTGTATACAATATTAAACAGTCTCCTAATATTAAAAAATGAGTCTAAACGTATTGCCAGCAACTTTGATAAGAGTTTAAAGTCAACATTAAGAAGTCTGATCGGGCGGTAAGAAGTGCAATATAAAGGATCCTTATTCTTCTTTAATATCAAAGAGATAGAAGCCTGATTAAGTGTTTGAGGGAGCTTAAGTGAATCAAATGATTCAACGTACATGTCAATCATCATGGGGGCCAATTTGTCTAAAAAATTTTAATAAAACTCTACCGGATACCCATCCGGCCCTGGACATTTACCATTTTGCATGGAGGTAACCGCTCCAGTGAGTTCTTCTATAGTAATAGGTTCTTCCAAATGAGCAGCCGATTAAACAGTAGGTGTGTTCAGTTTGCTAAAAAATACATCAAAAGCAAGGGGATTATCAGTTTGTTCAGATTTATATAGAGGAATAAAATATTCTATAAATGATCATTAATTAGCTGGGGATTTGTTGTTACCCCTGATGAGGTTTTAATCTGAGGAATGAGATGTGAGGATGAGTCCTGTCTTAATTGATGGGCCAACAGCTTACTTGCCTTATCACCCTCTTCATAGTACTTGTATCTAGATCTAAGCATTCAATTCTCTGCATAGCATGATGAAAGAATGTCAAATTCTACCTGTAGAGCAAGACGCTCCCTGTATGTAACTGGGGATGCAGAAACTGCATAGATATTATCTATATGGGCGATTTTCTGAACAATCTCTGATAGCTTACGTTTTCTCATTTTTTGATGAGAAATGAGATAATTTCCCCTCTTAAGTACACCTTCATAGTTTCCCAAAGAAGGGATGCTGAGACATCTGAAGACTGGTTTGTTAATATAAAAAAATCTATCTGATTAGACACAAATTCCACAAAATGCTCATCTGACAACAGACGGGTATTTAAACGCCACGGAGGCCGTGTGCCCTCAAGTTCCTTAAGTACACTTTCATCAATGTACAAAGGAGTGATGTTATGAAGCTTTACCAAGAACATTCTGAAAACTGACTTGAGCTGGTTGGCAGTGTGTGTTTCTCTCACTGTGAGTCTCAGAGACCAAAGAAGGAGCTGGGCTTTATATGATCGTTCTTGAAACCTGATACCCCCATGTGAAAAGCCATCTGTGGATTGTCTGACCCTGCAGAGATGGAGTGAAGGCCTGTTGTTCACGAGAGGTGATGTGGCATTGCAGTGTCTGAAAGTGTGAAGTGAGCACATGTAAAGAGTTGTAGTGATATATGCACGAGTGTGGGAGACCAAAACATCACCATCACTTCATAATCTTTGTTCGGGGAAGCCTAACCAGTGGGATATCAAGAATTTAATCTGATCTAGTTGGCATTTTCATCTGACAGCACGCATCTGAGGCGGCGTTGACGCGTTGTATGAGCAGAAGGCTGCGCCGCTACGGAAACCCTGAAGGAAGATTTGGCGAATGCAAAATGTACTGAAGAGGGGGAGAAAAAAAATAAAAAAAATTAGATTTTTTTTGAAAATATGAATTAATTTCACCTACCAACTCGATTTTTAAATCAAATAGATTTTTTTCCCAGCCCTATCTCGTAGTACGCTCAATGATAAATGGGTGTTCTATTAGTTAAACAAACACAGAAGAGAGACTTAAGGGTTTCCCATACATTCATTAATTTGTGGCGGCCCACCACAATATCAACGCTGAGCGCCACGGATTGATTTTCTGATTTTTTAACAAATTTTTTAATGCGCAAGCTTGCTCCCTCCCTCTCTCACAAACTGACAACGGAGGCGTGAATAGCCCCTCCTCTTCGAGCACGATCTGAATCAAAACATGAGCAAGGACAGATTGTTGCCGGTGCTTATTACCACAGCGAAGATTCCAGAATCAATCCGGAGTTGAATGGTAATGAACATTGTTGCATAACATAACTCTGAGAAGTTACTCTGTTAAATGCTATTTTTTTTCTAAATATCGATAAAAAACTATTGCGAAATGACGCCGTTTCCATTAACCAATGTTATGCGACTAAAACGTAATTTTTTCCTCTCGCGATTAGTCATTCCAAAAATCACGGCAACGAACATTGGTAGGTTTATATATATCACAGCCACCGCACTAGACATTATTATTATTATTAATGTAAAGAGACGTAGGCCTAAGCGCATTAATGGCAAGGAAAAACCCTTAACTTATACTGTGAGCAGCACATATGAGGTGTTTTCTCACTCATTTTCTGCTCTGAGGTTTTGATTGTGCCATTTCTTTTCTTTTATTATGTTTGACCCTGTCTTGAGGCCTTCCCATATGATTGGGCATTGAAATATTTTTACAGAAAGGCCCGTAAAATAAAATGTTCAGACAAAGGGTGCAAAATTTGCAACAAGAAGTCTGTGGAGCAGTCATAGAAAGTGTAACTTAGCAATGGCATAGCAATGCAACAATAGCAATGGCTTTATCTGACACTAAGTGTTGGCAATGGAAATGTGTATACGTGTCAAAAAAATATGATATATTTAACCCTTTTGTTGTGCCTTAATAAATTAATTTATCTACGTCATAAATGCAACAGCAGAAGCAACATTTTGCCAATAACACACCCTCCATTGACTCCAAAGAACAAACTTATAAGATTCTGTCTGGTGGAATCGATGTCTAATGATTTAACTAAATCCATTAGCGATCGTAGTAGAGAAAATGTGAGGAGATGAAAGGTGAGTAGGGGAATGAACTGAATACCTGTCTTTGAAGAAATGCCGGAAGCCAAACGCAATGAGATTAAGGACAGCCTCCAGAACAAAGATGCTGGTTGAGCAATAATTACAGTACTTCATTGCGATCTCCAGAGCCTGGGGGGAAGGAAACATACAGATGGAAAGGAAGTTAGAAAGACAGAGGAAAAGAACAAGAGAAGTGTGAATGATTAAAAGACTTTCGCCTCAGGCTCATAAAAGTCAGTCATACCAGTCATTTTTATATTGTTTATATAACAAAATCACGTATGCTATGAATTTTTGTCTAAAGCCCAATAAATGATGACGTCACATGTGTTTATGCAATGATACTGTGTGTCTATGTGTAAATGTATGGACTTCAATGGTGTCAGTCTCAAATCCCCAAGGGGCCTGTGGCCAATTTCTAAATTGTTCCATTAAAAACAATAAGGCAAGTGACATAATGATAAATATGCAATACATTAGGATTTTTGAAAAAAATAATAAAGATTGTTTAGGATGACTTCCCCCATTTATTCTTACAGAAGGCTGGTTGTAGTGCTCCAGTGTCATAAACACAACATTCACACAGCTGATAAAGGTGATAAAGATGTCCAGGTATTTACTGGTGCACAGAGTGTGGATCATCAGCCGCACATGAATGTAATTGGCATTATAGGGCCACTTCTGGGCCTCTGAGAGAAATGAGTAGATCAGTTCAAAGTGAGTAGACAAACCTTTTGACTAAAAATGTTTAAAGTTGTATATACAAAAAATGGAATTCAAACAAGTTTCATTAACACTCCTTCATCTGCCATTGGCCGATGAGACATACAGTCCCACCCCAAACTTGGCAATTAGTTAAGCTGAATGTTGTTTCGATGCTCAAACAAAGAGAAACTATTTGATAGCGCTTCAAAACTACATAACGCTGCTTGATCACTTGATCATCAAGATCAAGATGGCGCCGCGGATGGCTGCCTCGGTGCGGAGCTCTCCAGTTATTGTGTTGTTTTTGTTTGTTTGTCCTGTGTTTAGTCATTATTTTCCTATCAGCTTCACCAAAGACGAACTACTGGACATTAGGAAACACACACCAGATAACTTTTCTACAGTTTTTGATAATTCAGACGTTTTGCTGGACATTCTCGTCGGAGGGGCAGCGCTGTTGTTCAAACGCGCGCTCAAACGCAAACGAGGAAAGCGAGCGGGCGCGCTGGTTAAACTCCGCGAGCGCGGCCTGCGCACTGCACTCCCTAGTATTCATCTTGCGAATCTCCGATCCCTTCCTAACAAAATGGACGAACTTCTCCTCCTCACCCGGATTAACAAGGATTTTTTAAACTCTGCTGCTCTGTGCTTCACTGAAACCTGGCTAAGTGAAGCCATACCGGACAACGCAATACATCTGCCGGGCTTCCAGCTGTTCCGAGCGGATCGCATCGCGGAGCTAACGGGGAAGACGAGAGGTGGTGGATTGTGTTTCTACATTAACGAAAGTTGGTGTTCAGATGTAACAACACTGAAGAAGATGTGCTCTCCTAATTTAGAGGCGATCTTCATAAACTGTAAACCTTTCTACTCGCCACGGGAGTTTTCCTCTTTCATTCTCGTGAATGTTTACATCCCTCCAGACGCGTGCGTGAGCGCGGCACTACAACAGCTGGCTGAACAAATAGCCGAAACGGAACAAAGGTACCCAGACTCTCTTTTAATAATTCTAGGGGATTTTAACAAAGCAAATCTTTCCCGTGAACTTCCAAAATACAGACAGCACGTTACATGTCCCACAAGAGACAGTAATATACTGGACCACTGTTACACCACAATAAAGAATGCGTATCACTCCGTTCCACGAGCAGCTTTGGGGCTCTCTGATCACTGTTTGGTTCATCTTATACCGACCTACAGGCAGAAACTGAAATCAGCTAAACCTGTAATAAGGACTGTAAAAAGATGGACTAATGAAGCAGAGCAGGATCTACAGGCCTGCTTCGATTGCACTGATTGGACTGTTTTTGAAGCTGCTACCAACGATCTGGATGAGCTCACAGATACTGTTACATCATATATCAGTTTCTGTGAGGATACATGCATTCCTACCAGGACATTCTTATCATTCACCAATGATAAACCATGGTTTACTGGGAAACTCAAACAGCTTCGTCATGCCAAAGAGGATGCTCACAAAAGTGGGGATAAAATCTTGTATAACCATGCCAAGAACAGACTGACAAAGGAGATCAGAGTTGCTAAAAGAGCCTACTCTGAAAAGCTGAAAAACCAGTTTTCATCCAACGACCCATCATCAGTCTGGAATGGCCTGAAGAACATCACCAATTACAAGTCACCATCCTCCCGATCTGTGGACAATCCACACCTGGCTGATGATTTAAACTCATTTTACTGCAGGTTTGAAAAGCCCTCATTCACACCTCTCACCGGCTCTGACCTGCAGTTCACACATCCACCATCACCTCCTACACCCTCTCCTCTCCCCCCTCCTGCCATCCAACCTGAGCTTAAGGTCTGTGTGGAGGACGTGAGCCGAGTCTTCAAAAAACAGAAGACTAGGAAAGCCTCAGGCCCAGACGGCATCTCGTCTGCTTGTCTAAAAGCCTGCGCTGACCAACTGGCCCCGGTCTTCACGCAGATCTTCAACAGATCATTGGAGCAATGTGAAGTTCCCTGCTGCTTCAAACGCTCCACTATCATTCCGGTCCCCAAAAAAACCAAAATCACTGGACTTAATGACTACAGACCTGTCGCTCTCACGTCCGTGGTCATGAAGTCGTTTGAAAGACTGGTGTTGGCCCACCTGAAGGACATCACTGGACCCCTGCTGGATCCTTTTCAGTTTGCTTACAGAGCAAACAGGTCTGTGGATGATGCAGTCAACATGGGACTGCATTATATCCTGCAACATCTCGACAGACCTGGGACTTATGCAAGGATCCTCTTTGTGGACTTCAGTTCGGCCTTCAATACCATCATGCCTGATCTACTCACAGACAAACTGACCCAGCTCTCCATTCCATCCTCGATCTGTCAGTGGATCTCCAGCTTCCTGACGGACCGGCAGCAGCTCGTGAGACTGGGAAACACACATCCAGGACTCTCACCACCAGCACTGGCGCCCCCCAAGGGTGCGTTCTCTCCCCACTGCTCTTCTCCCTGTACACTAACGACTGCACTTCTAAAGACCCCACTGTCAAGCTCCTGAAATTTGCAGACGACACCACTGTCATCGGTCTCATCCGAAACGGTGACGAGTCTGCTTACAGACTGGAGGTTGAACAGCTGGCTGTCTGGTGCAGTTATAACAACCTTGAGCTGAACACGCTCAAAACAGTGGAGATGACCGTGGACTTCAGGAGGAACAGCCCAGCACTCCCCCCACTCACCATCATGAACAGCACTGTGGAAGCAGTGGAGTCATTCAGGTTCCTGGGCACTATCATCTCTCAGGACCTGAAGTGGGACAATCACATTGACTCCATTGTGAAAAAGGCCCAGCAGAGACTGTATTTCCTTCGCCAGCTGAGGAAGTTCAACCTGCCACAGGAGCTGCTGATTCAGTTCTACTCAGCCGTCATCGAGTCTGTCCTATGCACTTCCATCACTGTCTGGTTTGGTTCAGCTACCAAATCAGACATCATGAGACTACAGCGGACAGTCCGGACTGCAGAGAGGATCATTGGTGCCCCCCTGCCAACCCTCCAGGACCTGTACTCTTCCAGAGTGAGGAAGAGAGCAGGTAAAATCATCACAGACTCCACTCACCCTGGACACCACCTGTTTGAACTGTTACCGTCAAGACGGAGACTCAGATCACTGGCCACAAGAACATCTCGGCACAGGAACAGTTTCTTCCCACAGGCCATTTCCCTCCTGAACAGTTAACATATCTCCCAAGGCATATGCCTTTAAGTGCAATACCCCCACTGTTTAGTGCAATATCTCCTAAACTCAGGTTATTTATATTTATATTTATTCATACTATTCAAAATACTGTATATATGTTCATAATCCGAAAATGTTTATTCTGACTAAACCCAACCGTGGCCTTATATTTTATATTTTATAGTATTTTCATATATATATATATATATATTTTTTTTTATAATTTTATTTTTAGATTTTGTATTACTGTTTCTTGTTGTATTTGTATCTGTATATGTGCACTGGAAGCTTCAGTACCAAAGAAAATTCCTTGTGTGTGCAAGCACACTTGGCAATAAAGCTCTTTCTGATTCTGATAAAGCTCTTTCTTTTACTTTTCTGAAATCAACCGACTACTGGATTCATTTGAGTTATGTCTACACATTAAATTGGGAGGAAAAAACTATATTTTACCATTCAAATTATCAAAAGTTTGTATGTGTGATGAAAAGACTACTCTCTGGTCTGTAAACTAGATTCGTTTTCTGCAGATGAAAGATGCATCACAGAACACACCAATGTTGTCTCTTCATCTGAATAATGCTATTATGAGACAAACTAGTCATTCAGCATCACACATATAGTTTTACCCAAACTAAATACAATGTTAAACAGAACAGAAGGTTATTATTACTCCACTCTTCAAAACATCTTGCCTGTCTCCTTGGGTGGAA
This sequence comes from Chrosomus eos, assembly GCA_036326025.1. Classification (NCBI taxonomy): domain Eukaryota; kingdom Metazoa; phylum Chordata; class Actinopteri; order Cypriniformes; family Leuciscidae; genus Chrosomus; species Chrosomus eos. The sequence continues at coordinate 40,491,058 of CM070822.1, forward strand.
GGCCATTCTCCTCATCTCCCTCTTCCACCACCTCCTCCGGGTTCTGATTTGCCTTTTCTAGGCATATAGATTTTAAATGTTCCATAAGTACTCCCAGTACAATGTCCAGCCCAATTACACCTACTATGACCATGAAGGAGATGAATTACAGCAGCATCCAGATATTGTTATTGGTTTTAGGCTGATAAATGAAGAGACATAACAGTGGATGAAAGAGTTAGGAAAACCAGACATAAACAGGATCTTTTGAAGAAAATGTGAATGCTGCTTGTCTTCTAGGTGGTCGTTAGGATGTTGCTTGGGATTTACTGTGGTGTTAAGGTGGTGACCGGTCAGGATGGGTTATTCATAATTTTTTTTTACCAGGACAATGAGGAATGACAATAATGTCTTGGTTACATATGGTAACCCTTGTTCCCAGACGGAGGGAACGGAGACGTACATCAGAAGTGATGCCAGAACGGGGATTGCTTCGAGAGACCAATTTACATTGAGTGTAACAAAACGAGCCAATGCATATTTGGCATGCGATAATTGCAACAGCAGGGGCCTGTTTCAATAAGGAGGTTCAACCAACTCTGAGTTAAAACTTGAACTCTGAGTTGACTTACCCTGAGATGGGAAACTCTGAGTTTTCGGTTACAGAACAGCTGAAATTAGTTGGTTCAATCAACTCTGAGTTGACTGACTCTGAGTTAAGTGCGTGCACCACAACTATAAAAAGCCATTATCAATGGAGCACAGATATTATGAGTCACCATGGCAACAGCGCCAGACAAAAAGAGGTGTTGGGTGTAATTAATTACCAAGTAATCTAAATATTGTAATTTAATTAAAGGAATTACTCTTAATTCTTCCGTAATTTAAAATAAAATATGATGCAATTACATTAAATAGGCTACTGCATAGACTATAGACCAATTCAGTATAAAACAATAGTGGATTTAACATACATTTTTAAAAGGTATATTTTTTATGTAACCTTCTCCCTCTACACACTTTGATCAATTCAAGAATAATTCATGCAATTGTATATTGTTAATTTGAAAGCATTAAAAGTGCAGTTTCTTGTCTCTCCTTGTATTGTTCAAGTGGTTGAGGTTGATGTAGGATTTAGTAATTAGTAATATGTAGACCAATACTTTCTAAAGATAGAAATTAGTACATTAATCGAATTACACTGTTGAAGATGTCATTTGTAGCTAGTAATTCATAAATATTTTAGAGTAACTAACCCAACTGTTATAATATCAGAGGTGAAACTGGAAGAATGTTATTCAACCTAAAGTAGGCTACTATTACTTTGATAAAATTTTACTTAAGTACAAGTAAAAGTACCAGTCTAAAAATCTACTGAAGTAAAAGTAAATAGTAGCTAATATATAAAATGTGAGTAAAAGTTTCTGAGTAACTTGTTTAACAGCGGGGGTGGGGTGGTGTGTGTGTGTGTGTGGGGGGGGGGGGGTGTGGGGGGCTCTCCCATGTAGGGTTGTAACGTATGAGAGTTTCACAGTATGATAACCGTCTCAGGAAATATCACGGTTTATGGTATTAAACAATTATTAAATATATAAATTGCATTATTAAATTACGGTTATTATTATCATCAGTTAAAATGACAGTTAAATAAATTAAACATTTGTTCAATAAAACATATCTAATCAACTAATTTCAATAATTGATTATGAATTAGATTAACAACTTATTTTTTATCATTAATAACTTATTAATATGTTTAAAAAAGAATTGAGTTCTATGAAATGTTTATTCCGATTTTTTTAATGATTTAATACAAATATATTATCAAAAACGGTGGTAATCAAATAAAAGTTTAGCAAATGTTTTAATCCTTTTATTTTTTTGGCAAAGTGCTCAAAACTGATTTAGTCCATTAAACCATGGACAAACAATATATATTCCTTAAAGAATGTTTAAATACATTTTAGTATTATTGTTGGTGTTTAAACACCACTTTCTCTTTAAAAAAGGGGAGGAGACCACAAGAAACTCTGGGTTTACTGAAGAAAACCTGCTCCCGACCAGGTTAGGTTCACAGAGTAAGTTACCATGGCAACTGACTCTGAGTATAAGTTACCTCTCTTTCAGAAACGGGCTTGACTTACTCTGCTTTCTCAGGTTTGACTTACCTCCCTTTCTGAAACGGAAAACCCAGAGTTTCCCTCATTTCAGGGTTAACATACTCAGAGTTTTCACTTAACCTCCTTTCTGAAACAGGCCCCTGGTCTCCCAGATAGCAAACTGACTCCAGACCGGATCCACCGCGGAGGTACCACAAGCTCCGGAACGGATCCGCAAAACGGGTCCGGAATGGAGTCCACTTGCACAGCGCAACGCATCCGGAACGGATAAGGATTGCGGATCCAGACCAGATCCGCGGCAGACCCTACCCATATCCGCTGATAAAGCAGCTTGTCCGCCGCGGATCCGATCTGGACCCGTTTATGAAGCAGCGAATCCGCTGCGGATCCGATCTGGACCCGTTCATTTCGGTCAGGAAATGATAATTGATAATGATAATTCAGATCCCAATTATCTGGCCAAAACTATAGCTACAGATATATTTAAAATCTAATGGTGGACGAACATTCGCTAGACTGGATAAAAGCTTGAATAGTTATTAACGTATCTGCCTTTATTAATATGAATAAAACATGAAATCATTAAACATTTATAATTTTTAGCCAGTAACAATAAATAAATAGGCTATTACAGACTTCAAATGTATTTACTTTAAAAAAAAATAGTTTTATTCATGTACACATTGAATAGACATTACAGAAAAAATGAAATCAACAATGAATTGTACCAAGAAAATCATTTTATTTAGTCAAAAACATTACACTAAAATGATAAAGTATTTGTTTCACTACTGTTGGGTCAAGGTTTGTTGACAGGCGAGGACGACTCCTTGAGCTTCCCCTATCTGATGCCAGGTTGAACCACCGGATTACATGTTTTGTAATGTCGCCATCGGTGGCGGCACGGGAGACATGGCTCTTTCTCACAGCACCTGTAATACACAAGCAGATTTTCATTAAATGTCATGAAATCACATTGGAGCTACCAGGTTGTTGTTTTTTTAGAGCAGTGGTTCTCAACCTTTTTTTTCAGTGGGCCGCACTATGTCTAAGTTCAAGTTTCACGGGCCGCATATCATTTATATTTGGCATCACCAATGCAAACTAACCAGATATTAAGCATTAATGTATCTAATGATTACAGTTAGATTTATTATTAGAGAGTATAATTCTACTTACCATTAATGGGACACCTGATGTTGTCGGGAGCAGACCAATTTGGTGAAATTTGGTTCAAAAGGAGTAACAGCACAATGAAGTTGCGACTGTAAGTTACTGTCTGTAAGACGCGCACGGTAACGTGACTTGATGCGCGTCATTGCAGAAAATGTGCGTTCGCAAATGTATGTCGACCCAAATATGGAAAGCACTTTTGAACTTAATAATCTGAGGTTTTTTCCAGAGATGGTTCGCCACATTTCTGTAACTGAGGATGACTGTTGCGCGGTATGGCTATGTCCTCTTGCCTGAACATCCATCAGTTCATCTTCGAGTGCGTGGCGGGACAAACCGAAAGTTGCAGCCAAGTCCTTGATTTTTTCCACAGGGAACGTCAATGGCTCTCTGATGAAATGTCCTGCAGATTTTATTCTCTCAAAATCAGAAAAACGAGAGGTGAATTTTTCCTGCTTCGCGCCCATTTCGTCATGTCCCACCAGTAAAGGCGTGGTCTCGCCCTATAATATCCCCTCGATAGCTGTATTTCCTCTGATTTTTCTACTCTTCACGCGATGCTCACGCATCGCTGGATCCAGAGTGAGAAGCCGCGCCGTTGACTTGTAGCCTTATCAGCGGGACGTGCCATCTTCTGAAGTCGCTGGCCCAGCCGCCTTCAACCGCCGTACCTCCTGCGCTTTCCGGCGTACTATATCCTTTACTCTGCTAAGTGTGTGTGTTTGCTTACGTGACGCAACACCCATTTCTACTGTTCTAAAAGAGCTGCGTCTTTTTAAAGATGCCTTCCTGTGGTTCTTGCCGAGCCCCACTCAGCGACGAGGACCGCCACGTCATCTGCGTGTCCTGTCTGGGTGAGGATCACGCGGCCACCGCGCTCGCTGACGGCGGATGTCATCATTGTGAACGCTTGCCTATGGTGACTCTGCGGACTCGCCTAGCTTCGTTCTCCGAGCCCGCATCCCAGCCCGCCGTGATGCCGCGCCGCAAGAAGCGCCGCGCCCAGCGCGCGCCCAAGCTATTTCCAGCCCGCCAAAGCTCGCCGGTTCGCCCGCCAGCTTCGCCGGCTTCGCTCGAGTCGCTCCCAGACGGACAGCGGCCGCCGTCTGCCACCGCGTCCGCACTTGAGCTCGACGAACTTACCGGAGACGGCATTGAAACTGAGCCGATGTGTCCGCTCTCTCAAGCCGTGGATTACATCGGCCTCGACTGAAAGGCGCTCGCGCAACTAACGCGCAATAGGCTGGACGGACGCTTTCTCGGGAAAGACGAAGCTCCGTCACAGTCGAGACCCGCGCCTTTCCCCCCTGAATGGTGAGATACATTTGTGGCTAACGCTATCCGAGATGACGGAAGCTGAGCGCTCCGTGTTCCTCGACGTTCTCGCTCTGCTGGACGCCGCCCCCCTCAGCGCGGGCCCCGGCCGAGGATTGAGATAAAGCCCGAGGTCTCAAGGCCTTCCTAGTCTCTCTAGGAAAGCGACGGGTTTCCACCAAAACTTCTCGCTCGTTCAGTTCCAAGCAATGTGACTGTTCCAGTGTATTTCGCAGTGAGCAAGCTGGTTCCACAGCCCGCTTGCCTGCGCACAAAGGCCGTCGTTTCGGCTAACTAGCAGCGCCGCCAGGCCCGAGATCAAACACCGCGCTCTCGCTCTGCTGGACGCCGCCCCCCTCAGCGCGGGCCCCGGCCGAGGATTGAGGTAAAGCCCGAGGTCTCAAGGCCTTCCTAGTCTCTCTAGGAAAGTGACGGTGTTCAGATCCCGCTGCGGCCGGATTTCCACCAAAACTTCTCGCTCGTTCAGTTCCATGCGTTGTGACTGTCCCAGTGTATTTCGCAGCGAAGCAGCCGGTGTCTCAGCCCGCTTGCCTGCGCACAAAAGCCGTTTCTATGGCTACCCAGATAAATCCAATAAAGAGTGTATTTTCTGGTGTTCCGGCTACAGCCGATGGTGTTATGAGTGTTGTAAGAATGCCCACGCCCCAGTGCCCATTCCCACACCCAGACACAGCCCGCCACGGTGCAGGGCTAGCACACATAAAATCGACTCAGGTCGATTGTGCAGACTATGTAGTGAACGCGCCCATACAATGCCCGCTTACACTACACACTGCGTGTCCCTTGGTTTCTGTAAAAACGAAACCAACGCACATTCAGTCGGCTCCGGCCGAAAGTGTTCTCAGTGCAGTAAATGTGCCCGCTGTCCCGCGCCCGCATCCTCTCACTGACACGCCGAATCCCACGAGATTCACCCCCGCTCGCTTCCTCTGCGCAACCCGTCATAGAGAAGCTGAGCGCGGCCAGGCTGCCCGCTGTAATCAGCGCGCGCCTTGCACGCTGTAAACACAGCAGCGTTGATTCAGTCAGCGCGAGCTGACAGTGTTCTCAGTACAGTTAATGTGCCCGCAGTCTCGCGCCCACATTCTGGCACCACACGCCGAATCCCACGGGATTCACCCCCGCTCGCTTCCTCTGCACAACCTGTCACAGAGAAGCTGAGCGCGGCCAGGCTGCCAGCTGTGATCAGCGCGCGCCTCGCACGCTGTAAACACAGCATTGATTCAGTCGGCGCGAGCTGACAGTATTCTCAGTGTAGTAAATGTGCACACATTCTCTAACACACGCCGAATCCCACGGGATTCGCCCCGCTCGCTTTCTCTGCGCGTCCCGCCATAGAGAAGCTGAGCGCGGCCAGGCTGCCCGCTGTGATCAGCGCGCCCCCCCCCCCGCCTCGAACGCTGTAAACAAGGTGTTGTGTTCCCAGTACACAGGGGCTCTCGAGCCGCCGTTCTGCCGCGGCCAGAGCCCAGATTTCATTCTACCCTTAGCTATTCACGCAGATGCGTGGTCAAGGCTTCCCGGGGTATCAGAATGGGTGTTGAACACTATAACGAGAGGCTATTCGCTACAATTCGCTCAACGCCCTCGCCGTTACACGGCGCGCGTCGAAACTACGGTGAAAAGCGAAGTATCTCATCTACTTCGAGGCGAGATAGCGAAACTACTGAGGAAAGGGGTCATAGAACCTTTATCTCAGAGCGAAGGGGGCTTATACAGCAGATATTTTCTGGTACCGAAAAAAGATGGTGGGCTCAGACCCATTCTAGATCTGCGACTGCTGAACGGAACGCTCGTGAAGCGCCAGTTCAGAATGCTTACGGCCAGGAAAATCCTCGCGCAAGTGCGCCAAGGAGACTGGTTCATGTCAATAGATCTTAAAGACGCCTATTTTCAAATACAAATAGCGTCCCATCACAGGCGATTCTTGAGATTCGCCTTCGAGGGCCAGGCATATCAATACACAGTCCTGCCGTTCGGCCTGTCCCTAGCACCCCGTACGTTCACAAAGTGCATGGACGCGGCACCCGCCCCCTGAGACTTCGGGGCATGCGAGTTTTGAACTACTTGGACGATTGGCTGATTCTAGCTCGTTCACGAACGGAGCTCATAGAACACAGGGCCGCATTACTCGAGCACCTCGAGGAGCTGGGCCTTACAGTCAATTGGGCGAAAAGCTCACTGCTCCCCAGTCGGAGAATTTCCTTTCTGGGAACAGTGTTGGACTCGCTATCCATGACGGCACACCTGTCACCGGAGCGCGGATTGAATATTCAGCAGGTCGCGAAATCCTTCCGCCACGGTTCTATAGTCCCGCTTAGAAGGTTTCAGAAAATGCTGGGTCTGATGGCCTCAGCAGCCTCCGTACTCCAGTTGGGCCTGCTCCGCATGCGCCCACTGCAGCTATGGCTAAAAGCACGAGTTCCCCCCAGGGCGTGGACCGCAGGTCTATTTCGCCTCAGGGTCGACCTTCAGTGCATTTCGGCTCTGAAACCATGGAAAGTAACCGACTGGTATCAGTCAGGTGTGAGTCTGGGGATCCCCTCGAGTGTCAGGGTGGTGTCTACGGACGCCTCCACATCGGGGTGGGGAGCGCTGCTTGAGGGCAGACCGCTAGCTGGCCTATGGTCAGTACGGGAGAAGCTCCTTCACAAAAACTGCTTGGAATTAATAGCAGTCGACAAAGCGCTACGGCGCTTCTGTCCCCAGATAAAAGGCCACCACGTATTGGTCCGGTCGGACAACATGTCAGTGGTGGCGTACATAAATCGCCAGGGCGGCGTCAGGTCCCGAAACCTTTACAGGCTGACGGAGCGCCTCCTGGTCTGGGCTCAGCACAACCTGCTCTCGCTGAGAGCGGCGCATGTGCCTGGTCACCTAAATGTGGGACCAGACAGGCTGTCCAGAAACAACGTCCCAGCAGGAGAATGGTCTCTGCACCCGCAGACTATCCAGCTGCTGTGGGAACCGTTGGCAAAGCGCAGGTGGACCTGTTCGCGTCCCAAGAAAACGCTCACTGCCCGAGATTCTTCTCGAAAGGCCGGGACGCGCTGGCCCATGTTTGGCCCTGCCGCCCCCAATATGCTTTTCCCCCTGTCTCACTCCTGCCTCAGGTGTTGGAGCGAATCAGGAGGGAGGGATGCCCAGTGCTACTCATAGCTCCGCTCTGGACAAACCAGTCGTGGTTCCCTGTCCTGATGCAGCTGACCAGCGCTGCCCCATGGCCTTTACCATTGAGGAGAGACCCTCCTCTCTCAGGCGGAAGGCTCGATTTGGCATCCTCGCCCGGATTTGTGGTCCCTGCACGCATGGGCCATCAACGGGTACCCGCTGACCTCCCAGAGGGAGTGTTAAACACGATCGCGCAGGCTAGAGCCCCGTCTACCAGACGGCTCTACTCCTCGAAGTGGTCTGTGTTCTCTGCTTGGTGTCAAGCGCAGGGCTTTTCACCTGTAGACTGCGGGGTTACGGAAGTGCTTTCATTCCTTCAGGAGCTACTGGATAAGGGCAGGTCCCCTTCCACGCTCAAAGTATACGTGGCGGCCATAGCAACGTTTGCAAAACCGGTGTCTGGCCAGTCACTAGGAAAGAACGACTTAGTCGTGCGTTTCCTTAGAGGAGCTCGGAGGCTAAACCCTCCCAGGCCCCCTTCAGTCCTGACATGGGACCTTTCCACGGTCTTGGAGGCCATGAAAGGTGCCCCATTCAAGCCAATCCAGTCGTCAGACATGAAACACTTGTCTTTCAAGACAGCGTTTCTTATGGCTCTCGCTTCAGTGAAGTGCGTAGGGGACTTGCAAGCGCTTTCAGTAAGCGCGTCATGCATGGAGTTTGGACCTAGTGACTCAAAGGTCATACTCAAACCGAAGCACGGCTACGTGCCAAAATCCCTCAACACACCGTTCAGGGGCCAGGTGATTTCCCTGTCTGCCCTTCCGGTTCTCAATGAGGAGAAGGACGCGAGTCTCCTTTGCCCTGTCAGGGCACTAAGGGCTTATGTGTCCCGCTCGTCTGGTTTCAGACAGACTGAGCAGCTTTTCGTTTCGTTTGGCGGCCGTGCTAAGGGACTTGCCGCTTCGAAACAGAGCCTATCCAGATGGATAGTCGGTGCCATAGCGCTGGCTTACACTTCTAAGGGCCTACAGTGCCCTTTGGGTGTTAGAGCGCACTCCACAAGAGGCATGGCCTCCTCGTGGGCATGGTCTAGCGGGGTTACCCTGCAAGATATTTGTATGGCCGCGGGCTGGGCCTCGCCGTCTACATTTATAAAATACTATAACCTGGAGGTTCCCGCCTTACAAGCTAAGCTTTTGGCGGTATAAAATTCAGTGCTATCTGCCCGCTGTGCGGCTCGGATACTGAGTTTGACCTGCGTATTGCTCACTGACCGGTACAGCAGCTCATTAAAAATGTTGACACACATGTGGCCACCCAGTTCAGGCTGAATGTTCACCCTGACGGTATGCTCTATTTGTCACATGATTAGCTCCTTTCGGATGCTATTTTACAGGGAATGATGCTTCTAGCCTCTCTTCCCTCACTCTCTGTGAGTTTATGGTGATTATGCACTATATGCGCCCCGGGCTTCGGCCCCTGGGACTTTGGTGTTGGATCCCTACCAGCACGGCGCGTTGCATTGTGTTCCCCATAGCGTAAGATATTACGCAGTACGAGAGATACTCTCGTAAGAGAACGTACTCGGTTACTAACGTAACCTCGGTTCTCTCTAGAGAGGGAACGAGTACTGCGTATCTTGCCGTGCTTGGAATACGCTCTGGTTCGCTTCGGCGTTGAAAAATCAGAGGAAATACAGCTATCGAGGGGATATTATAGGGCGAGACCACGCCTTTACTGGCGGGACATGACGAAATGGGCGCGAAGCGCCCCCATTCGTCATTACGTCACGCAGTGCCTCACTCGATAGGCTGCAGCTTTTCCAGCAAGGCAGCCAATGGGCGTGCGAGCTGTCTCGCCCTTGTCTGCTTGCTGCTGCAAAGCGTTTTGCATGTTTAAAATTAAGGATAATTTTTGGCTTCAATATCTCGAGGAAAAGAGTTTTCCCCCGTAGCGTAAGATATTACGCAGTACTCGTTCCCTCTCTAGAGAGAACCGAGGTTACGTTAGTAACCGAGTACGTTAAATCATCATCTTTGAGTTGTGCAGTGTACAGCCCTAGCTTCATTTTAAAACTCTCAACACAGTCCAACAGGTCATCAACATGTTTTTCGTCACCTTGAAGTTGTAAGTTCAGCTTGTTTAGGTGAGCTGTGACGTCTGAAAGAAAAGCAACGTTTGTTTTCCACTCATTGTCTCTCAAGACTGGAAATCTTTCTCCCTCGCCGATGTCATTAAGAAAGTTTACTATCTCGGGGAGTACAGCCAGAAATCGATGCAAGACTTTCCCACGACTTAGCCATCTCACTTCACTGTGCAGAATGAGGTCTCCGTAAGCACTGTCCAGTTCGCCCAACAACGTAATAAAACGCCGGTGCATTAGAGGCCGCGCTCGAATGAAGTTGACCACCTTGACCACAGTGTTCATAACCTCCACGAAGTATCCATCAACTAACTTGCTGCATAGTGCTTGTTGATGCACAATACAGTGAAATGCCAACAAGTCAGGGGAGATTTTTCGCATTTCAGCTACGAGACCCTTGTGTTTTCCCGTCATTGAGGGCGCACCGTCAGTAGTGATGGAGACAACTGAGGATTCCAGTACGTTCATGTCTTTGCATGCTTCACTAAGTGCTCTATAAATGTCCTCGCCCCTTGTTCGTTCATGTAGCGATTTCAATGCCAATAAATCTTCTGTAACCTCAAAAGTCTCTGAATTCACACATCTCACCCAAATGCAAAGCTGAGCAACATCTCCGATGTCTGTCGATTCATCCGCAGCCAAACTGAGTGCTGAAGCAGTGGCTAGCTTAGTTTTTAGTTGTTCTGTCAAATTCTCAGACATTTCAGAAATTCAACGAGTAACTGTGTCATTGCTGAGCTGTAAACTTTTTATCCTGCGAATTATCTCGCTCTTGTTGCTCAGGTCATCAAACAGACATTGTGATTCCAGAAAACAGTTCTTAACTAGCTCTCCATCACTGAATGGTTTGCCGTGTTTGGCAAGGAGCCAGGAAATTTTGAACGTTGCTAATGTCACGGCCTGAGACATTTTTAAGCTAGCTCGCATTGTATTCTGTTCAACAATGGCATTTTTTTCAAGACTAGTTATCTTGAAAGCTCTTTCCTGAGATCCAGGTGGATATTTCGTGTCAAAAGTTGCATGGGTGGTATCGAAATGCCTTTTGAGATTGTAAGTTTTGCATACGCCGAGTATTTTATTACAGAGCAAGCAGAAAGGCTGTCCATCTCGCTCGTTGACAGCAAACTGATTCTTCCATTCTTCAAGCACTTTCCTACCTTCACTGCTGATGCTACGACTCTTCTTGTTTGTACGTGTTCCTTTATCAGTATTTTCCTCGCATCTTTTTTCTCCTCTAATAACAAATTTGTCCATTTTGATCGTTAAATGCTGCGTTTTAAATCTGCCAGAGCGCGCGCTTGTAATTGTGTGCGTTAACTGTGTCAGTTCATAGTTGCGTTAGTACTGCGCATATGTGAAACATGATCACCAAAATTATTTTGACAAAAAAAAAAAATATTGTTCAAACTTTTATTGGTTTAATGAATTAAAAAAAACAATAATGAAATATGAATTGTAAAACTATAAGTTATTAATATTTATTTTTAAATTTATTTATTTATTTTTACGTGGTCAGCATCATGGGCCGCATCAGCATTTGTGACGGGCCGATTGCCGATCACAGAATGGCAGGGGAATGGGAATCTTTTATCTGTAATCTAGCAGAGTTTGCACCATTTGTAGAAATGAAACTAACTATGAAACAGTAGAAATAGGCTACAGTCAAGATCTTGAAGAACCACCAAGTGTTTATTTATTAAATTGTATTTAGAAAATGGGATAACTTAAGACTACTGTAGGTCATCTTTCCCAAATAAGGCAGAGTAACATAAAATTATTCCAAGCAAAGAGGGGTCAGGCAGACCAACACACATTAGATCAGCTTAATGGGATGGGATCAAGTTACACTTAGGCATACTTGGAAATTGTAGCCTCTTAATACACTGACTACATTTAATAATTGGCAGCAAAAACTTGTTTTTGACATCAAAACTGACTACTGCCACAAAAGACAAAACTATGGCAAGTTTTTTTCTGTTATCATTTATGAAAGTCTGTTGTAGTTGAGGAAATATCTTGCGGCACGAATGTACCAATACAAATAAATAAAACATCTCCAGTTCACTAGCAGAGGCATTCATTTTGTTCATTTGTTAAATAAGAGGTGATCTAGCGCTGAAATGTGTTTTTTTTTTATCAAGTGATGAAAGTGCTCGACGCCGCGTGGATACTGTGTTGTGGCTCGCGCAGTCTTCACTCGGACGCACGCTTCAATCCATTGTGGAGACTCTATTCGTTCCGGTGAAATTACAAAACAAACTATACACAAACGTGTCCCTGTCTGATATACAACAACTGATAAACATACGGTAATCGGTTTTGATGAAGAAAAAAACCTATACGAGTGCAGATTAGAACCCAGGACCTCTGATCCCAGACGGGAGAAGGAGAACTCATTTTGCCACTGGCAAGCTCCGCTCTGCTGCTGTGTGCCTGTGCGCCGCGCATGCAGGTGGAAAAAAGTTAAGACTTTTTCAATGCTTTTAAGACCCGCGGGTACCCTGTTTATACATTTACTTACACAGGACAGTAACTTCTTTGACTCCATCTGATTGAATGATTTTTCCCCATTCATGCCCTTCCAGTTGATCCTCCTCCCAACATCGTCATGGAACATGCGGGAAAGGATGTTCCATGTGACACGTTTCGTGTCATGGCCCCCAATAGTTGCAAGGGAGGAAATCTAAAATGTAAACAAAAATCTGTTATTTATTGAAGGCATAAGAATAAGACTTTCTGATTGGCTGGAAGACCATTCAAAACATTTATAAAATGGCTGATAAAAATATTTTGCTTATAAAAATATTCAAAATAATTAACTATAACAAAATCCCAAGGTCATTCACATCAACATTACATGGGGAGGTGGTTGAAAATAATTATATTTGTCATGATGTAAACCAAAATGAACTCCAACTAACCAATCCAGTACAGTGTTAAATGCTGTAATGGGGACCAGTGTCAGTATTTGACAAAATATCTGGCTAAATCAACTTGGAAAAGTATTAAATCTTACTTTATTCAGATATTCTGAGATGAAACCATAGATCAGACTGGTAGCACTTGAACGAACTGTAAGCTGAAACAGAACACACACACACACACACACATACACACACACAGTCTCTTAATACAATATAAAATAATTATTTGAAACAACATTACATGGGGAGGTGGTTGAAAATATATTTGTCATGATGTAAACCAAAATAAACTCAAACTAACCAAACCAGTACAGTGTTAAATGCTGTAATGGGGACCAGTGTCAGTATTTGACAAAATATCTGGCTAAATCAAGTTGGAAAAGTATTAAATCTTACTTTACTGAGATATTCGGATATGAAACAGTAGATCAGACTGGTAACGTTAAGCACTTGAACGAACTGTAAGCTGAAACAGAACACACACACACACACACACACACACACACACGTACAGTATTATATACTAATTATGTATATTACATGGGGTGGTGGTCAAAATAAAACAAAAATCGACACAAACTGTAACTTAATACTAGCTAGACATTCCGTGAAAAAGGGTAGGTAAGTTAACGTTAGGCCTAACATGATTTCTTGCCTGACATTTTACTGGAAAGGGGAGAAAATAATGTGCTCATGGTTTGATAAAAATACGGACAGCAAACGTTAAATCACATTAATCACCTCACCTCCCAGAGAGAAATAATTCCATCCAAAAAAAGCTTTTTACCCAGTTATTAATTAACGTTACCAAAAACATTTTTACTCAAATTTCCGCTAAATCTAATGACCATTTGCTAACTAAGTTATGGTTTTACACAATCATTTTAGAAATAAAATCATGTTGTACACGTACAATATGAATGGTCATGTTACATGTTAAGTAACTGTACAAATAAAGCATATTTGAACTATTCTTACCGTGTTCCGTGTTTGCCGACTCGACCTGCCGTTGTAGGTTTTTCACTGAGCGGGATTCAGTGATAATGGCGACAGTTGAAATAGGCGCGTTTGGTCAGCGTGTCCGCCCAGCATCTGTAACGAGCCCGCGACTTGACAGTGCGCTGTCAGGAGGCGGGGCATATTCTGTGCGCATGACCGAATTGAGTCTGAAAGAACAGCGGACCTAGCGGCTTGAGGGCGGATCCGCCCCGGAGTCTATTGCTATCTGGGCTGCCTCGCAGCGCTAGAATATAATGACCAGAAGGTGCGTTGCATCTTTGTTTTTCCAGTGAGGAGCCCAGTTAGTGACGTCAGTATAGCGGAGGCACAGCGATGGGACATACATCTCATCTCTGTTCCCTTCTTCGGGGAAAAAGGGTTACCATAAGTGACCCAGACGGGTCTAACTTTATATTGTGGCCCTTAAACCTGTGAACTTAAATGGTAACTACATGTGTACATAGTATGTAACTACAGTGTAAGTAAACACTGGTACATGGTATCTACAGCTGTAATATTTGTGTAACTACACATATGTAACAACCAGAGATGTATAGTAACGAAGTAGAACTATTTCACTACTGTACTTAAGTACTAAAAGGCTGTATCTGTACTCTACATACTTCCACTTTTACTTCAATACATAGGGCTGGGCGATAAAACGATAACGATATGTATCGCGATAGACACGTGATCGATATCAATAAAAAATGTGTTCGATAAAACGTTCGATATTTTTTTTCTTCGTCGGAAGAAACCACAGGTTGTGAAGCAAGTTTGGTTGCATTAACAAAGGCACTCACTCTCTGGTAACCTACCTAGCAACGTAGGGAGTGACACGCTAACAGGCAATCATGTAACGGTGTCAGTTTGGTTTATAAAACCAATTTTTTTTATATTTATAAAAATATACTTCGTCATTTTGTTAATACAGAACACCATTCAGTCTGCAAAGTGTTTATATTTGTGTAGGCCTATACTCGCAATAAAACACAACATTGTGCTTTTTTCACACTGTATTTCTTGTCAAACTCAGACATCCCAACCTGCAAGAAGTAATTTCAGGGAGGTATCTTGGTGACCCGATTGTTGACGGGGGGGGGGGGGGGGGGGGGGTGTTGACTGGAGTTGTGGGGGGGGGGGGGGGGGGGGGGGGGGGGGGTTGTAGACTATACTGCGCGCATACATAGCGAGCGCACAGGAGAGCGCGAGAGACACTCGCAAGGTGTGTTTCCCTTTCTGTCGTGCGTGTGCGCGCGCGCTCTATGTTTGTTATGCGCGCAGTATGTTCTGTCTCGCACGCGCGTTATAGATTCCGGGAGATTTGAACTAATTTGCGGGCATCAGGGAGACGCTATCAATATGCGGGAGACTCCCGGAACTTCCGGGAGATTTGGGATGTCTGCAAACTGTAACCTACAACTGACAACACACACACACACACACACACACACACACACACACACACACACACACACACACACACACACACACACACACATACCAACACACACACACACACACATACCAACACACACACACACACACACACACACACACACACACACACACACACACACACACACACACACACACACACACACACACCATTTTAAAAGCAAAACATATTTATCCAACCCCTTTTTAAAACAGTCTGTGTGTTCCATCTTTTATCGCATTGGTTTTCATTTCTTGTCCTCAAAACAGAGCACATTTTTCACGTGCTGCATTGTTACTCATTACAATTATAAAAATTTTACGAATCATTCCAAACCCGCATTATCACTGCCAGAGCGGTAGATGGCTCTGTCACCAGGTTTGATGAAGCTGGCTCATCATTGAGCGAATCAAGCGATTAAGAAGACACGCGTGCTCCCGTTCTACCATTTGCTCTGCTGTCTGCCTCCATTAAGAACACTTGAGCTTTGCTAGTTTGTTGCAAGATGGAAGAACAACCTTAAATTTCGAGTGATGGTGAGGGTGAGGATTAGGAGACCACCCCTGGCCCTACTTAAGAGTCTATGTTTTCATTTATCTGAGTGAAAGACAATATAGATTTGTGCGTAGCCTTCATGAGGACGCCGACGCTCTGAATCGTTCTTTGTTTAAATAGTTTAAAATTACTATTAAAAGTAGCCTGACTTCGTCATACTCATATTCTGGTCAGAACATGAGTCTGATACTGCTCCATAGGGCTTTGATTATGAGGCGTGTCTTAACCGAACCAGGAAAAACAACAACTCTGCACTCAATTGGATAGACCGACAACCAATCAGAGGAACGCAGTAAGTGACGTATGTTGAGCAACGCATAGTTGTCAACAGAACTCTGGAAAAAGTATGAAAAAAATAATGAGTGTTAACGATCTTTGCCGGTGTTGCAAAAAGAACTTAAGGATTCGCGGAGTAGGCCTATGTGCATGCAAACACGAAAAGCATTTTTGAAAGAAATATGTTTGAGGACGTGGTGATAACGTTATTGGATGGATTATCTGTCCATCATCGTATAAAGCCCGCCCTGGCAATTTGATTGGTCCGACTATTTTTTGGCTGATCATAATTACTCCTCAATGAATCGAGTCCAGACCGAACTTCCCGACCAAAATATGTTGTGGGCGGGGTTCGGGCTGGCATCCAGGCTAATTAAAAAGATATAAGACTCAAGTTTCACTATTTGATCACAATTTTATTCTGAGGAGTTATGTAATGAAAAAATGAGTCGATACCATTAGTATGAATTATAAGCGTCAGCCGCTCCCATTCGGAAAAAAAACCTCCTGTGCTGTCCTCATGAGAACGCTTGACAAAACAACGTCCCTCATGGCTTTTAGCTCCAAAATGTGCAGATTTTGACAAATATTCATAGATTTCATAGGTTTACGTCAGATTTCAATAGAGAGGAATAATATTTATTGAAATTATACCCAAAATGGGCCGATGTAATCATTATGAGCGCTGGATACTCTGTAGCCTACTGTGTTTTCAATCCATACCGGCAGCCTGAGGGCGCCCTGCGCACATTTAGTCCATATATGGAACACATGAAGAAGAGACATCATGTGACATTCCAAGAACTCCCTGACATAAACCTTCCAGAGATCGCTGTTACATGCAGATAAATACCCAATAAACTGTGGAGAAATAAGGCTCAAGCAGGGAAGAGAAGGGATTGATGCTTTAAAGGGGGAAGGGAAATATTTGATCTGTTTTTGTTTACAAAGAGTTAAGCTCAGTGTTTTAAGGTGCTTTTGTACATTCATGTCCTTGAAGCCTATACTGATAAGTGTCCTAAACATTTAAAATAATATTATCAATATGATGTTCAAACTTTTGACTGCTTTTTTTTTTACTACATAACACGATACTTGTACTTTTACTTTCAGTACTTGAGTAGTAAATTTTAAAATAAACTACTTGCAATACTTAAGTAAAAAAAAAAATTGAATACTTTAGTACTTCTACTTAAGTGTGGTGCTTAAAGAGTACTTCAACTTCTACTCAAAGTTACTTTTTAGATAGAGCACTTGTACTTTTACTCAAGTACGGGTTTCGAGTACTTTATACATCTCTGGTAACAATCCACGGAATGGTTTGTGTAAGTACAAATGTGTAACAGGACATTTGTAACAGCACTTTTTTCACTTCAGTAAGTACACATGTGTAACAGGAATTATGTAACTATATTTTTGTAAGAACAATTTGTATTTACACAAGTTGTTCCACTTCCACATGCAATCTTAAATACTGCAGTTACCAGTTTGGATATAAATGTATTTAATTTCCAACCATGTCTCAGGTTGAGTGAAGGGAGCAAGGACTCAATTGCAGGAAAAATAAGGGCTTTATTAATAAAAGTGAAAACACAAACAAAAACTTGTGTAAGTGTAAGTGCCATGTAAGTGCACTCAGTGGCGGCTCCTGCGAAATCTCTCGGGTGGGGGGGGGGGGGGGGGGGGGTTAATGTTTGGATGATTAGCCGCGTTTCCATTACCCTTCAAATTGCGCGAATTGAAATTGCGAATTGAAATTACGCTCAATGGAAACACGTCAATTTTGCAAAAACTCCCATTTATCGCAAATAAGTTTTTACGCTCGCATGAGGAGGTTTTTCAGGCAATTCGAAAAAGGAATATTTACATTTACAGTCACCTGACTTAGAAGACGCTGTGTTTTTTGGGTCCGTGGTCGCATATAATAATAGGCTAATAGCCTAATCATCATCATTATTATAACATTTATTAGGCTACATGTTTAGAAGACGCTTTTATCCAAAAAAGGAACAAAGCAATTCGTCATAATGGTTAGACAATAACATGACACTGTCATAAACATGACATAACACCTGTCATGAACATGAAGGAGTCTTTATGAATGTTTATGACTGTTGTCATTAAGTGTCATTCGGTAAATTATGACACTTTTAATGCAAAGTTGACATTGTTTAAAATGTCTTTGTTATGACAACTTGACATTAACAAAGACGGAAATGTCTTTGTTATGACAACTTAATATTAACCAAGAAATCATAACCTGTCAACCTGTCACAAATATGTCATAACAGGTCTAATTATCAAACTTCAAGCATTTTGCAGTGTAATAACCCTTAATGACATCTTTATAACTAGTACAATGTGTTCCACTTTACTTGAGGACAAGTAAAATATTCATGACACAGTTATAATGGTGTCATGACGGCCAAAGTTGTCACAGGTTGACAGGTTATGATTTCTTGGTTAATGTCAAGTTGTCATAACAAAGACATTTCTGTCTTTGTTAATGTCAAGTTGTCATAATCAAGACATTTTTGTCTTGGGTAATGTCAAGTTGTCATAACAAAGACATTTTAAACAATGTCAACTTTGCATTGAAAGTGTCATAATTTACCGAATGACACTTAATGACAACAGTCATAAACATTCATAAAGACTCCTTCATGTTCATGACAGGTGTTATGTCATGTTTATGACAGTGTCATGTCAGTCTTATGCACACCCCTTCAAATAAAGTGTTACCGACAAGAATAATACAGAGCTAAGATTATCACAAATAAACACAAGATTTTGACACATATCCAAGTGTTTGTGCGAAGTGTTGAGCGCACATGGCAGGGAGACGCGGGCGCGAACACTTGCATTTTCCTATTGGAAACAACTTAAAATAGGCTACCTATCATTTTTGGTCATACAGAAAATAATAATACCTACATTATTCGCAACTATATTTTTATTTGTGTAAACTCACAATAACAAGAAAACGTTGTGCTTTTGTAAAATAAAATAAAACAATCAGGCACGGTTTCATGATCTCCGTGAACTGGAGCGCGAGAACTGAAACAAAGTAGGCCTATAGCCTATTATGTAGGCTAAAGCTTGAAATGTCCACTTTAAAACGAACAAATTCGAATTCGAAAGCTAATACCTTCTGATTATGTAATCCGTATGAAAGATGCATTTCTCTCTAAAGGTGCATTCGCGCCTTACAGCGGAGATGGAGATATGTTTTTAGCCGACGACACTGATATAGAAAACATTATTAATAAACAACTAAAATGCCTTGTTATTTTTTTCAGACACATTTAGGCTATCATAACTCACCTAAATCACCTTATACCTTATCACCTTATTAAATATCATTTCCAGGTTCTAATTTGGCCTTAGAAAACCAGTAAAATCTAAAAAAAAAATATATATATTATTTTGTGAATTTTAAATGTTTTAATAAAGGGGCAAAAAGTCATAAACAAAAATCTGAAATTTAGTCGATTTTTTTTTTTTTTTTGCGCAGCATTTGTGGGGCTACAGTTAAAAAAAATTGGTGTTCAAATGGACACAAATGTACACTGAACGTTTGGACATAATATGAGACAGTTCTTTATTAAATTAATAAAAGAAACAATAATTACAGGAATAGGCCTACTGAATTCTTAACCTCAAAAGCCCCTTTTCCACCGAAGCATTTTGAGAGCCGGTTCGGAGCCGGTGCCTGCGCGCGAACCAGTTCTTTGTATTTCGACAGCCAAAGAACCGGTTCTCGGCCAGGAAAACTGGTTCCCAAGCGGCACCAACTCTTTGCTGGACTAGAACCGTTCTTTTATCACGTCATGCTTACGTCGGGGGCTGTGGGCGGGTGTAGATGTGTTCTAAACATCTTTTCTGACCATAATATAGGATCGCAAAGCCAGAAGAAACATTAGCAGAAACACGATGTAGTCCGCCGTTGTAATTGTTATGCTTGAAGTTGGCGCGAGCGTTTCTATTTTTTTATTGAAAACATTATGTAAGCAAAGAAGAAAATAGTCACAATATAGAACAAATAAATGGAAAGAAAAAAAAGACACAAGACATGGGTACACATATACACATTAAAAGACTTACATATTTTAATTGTTTTTAAAGCCTTCTTGGTACACGAGTTAGAGATAATCCCAAAGTAATGTACTTGCAAGCGTTTCATGGTGACGTACACAGTGACGTAACGACGTCGTTCGCTGGGCACTCCAGTCAGTGGAAAAACAAACAGGTTCTGAGAAGGTTCGCAAGTTGAACCAACTCCGAACCAACTTTGAACCAGCACCAGTTCCGAACCAGTTCTTTTTTTTGGTGGAAAAGGGGTAAAAGAAATGCCACAATCAAGACCTCGGAGCAGAAATGAGGGAGAAACACCCAGAAACTCGTTCGCAGTAGCTATTATAAGGGTCTTTCCCCGCCATTAATGCTTGGATAACAGACCACGTCTCCTTCCATTAATAATAATAATGTCTAGTGTGGTGATGGCTGTGATATAGGCTATAAACCTACCCGTTGCCATGATGTTTAAATGACTTCGTGAGAGGAAAAAAGGACGCTGTAGTCGCACAACATCGGTTAATGGAAACGCCGTCATTTCGCAATAGTTTTTTATCGACATTTAGAAAAAATCGCAAAAGTTTTGCGCAAATCTGTAATGGAAACGCGCCTATTGATAAGGATAAGGTCCACCCATGCAATGGAGAAATTAACAGCTTAAGCACGTAAAGACAACTTCATTACTTTAATATTAATGAAAAATAAAGTGACTCTTACAATAAATCTCCTTGTTTGTTTCTATACTCACTATTATTACACTGCTTACATCCCATTATTTGCTTAAAACACTGCTTACTTATATTGAATGGTATTTCTTTTAATGACACGATAGAATTAACTTCTCGGCGTTCGCCATGACGTTGTTCAAGTTCAACTGGCCTCAACTCACGAGATGTCCCAACAGTCTCTCTCGCTCTCGTTCTCTTTTTTTTTTTTTTTTTTTTCACATTTGATAAAGATATTAAAGTAGTGTTTAATTTTTTCTTCTTGTTTAAATTCAAAATTGTTTTCAAATATTATTTGTCACTTAATCTTAAAGATTTTTAATAGTGTATGTTTGTTCCCACCAATCGCTACACAAGTTAAGGATATGTATGATGACGTAAGCACGAGCCCTCCCAGAACCCATAGAGCATGCATTGCACTGCCTGCAGTTCGAAAAAAAAACATCTTTGAATGTAAGTCTATGGGAAAATACTGGGCGATTCTCAGCCAGAGTGAAATCGCCCAAAAAGAGGCGGTACTCCACAGAACATGACATGACGCTGATTGGACTATAGCCAGAGGCACAGTGACGGCTAGCGTAACTCTGTGGTTGAATGGGATTGTGCTGACAAACTGCCCGGGAGCTCCTCCCCCTTCAATCAGTGGTGATCCAGGTGGAACAAATCTTCCAGGCAATTAGTGCCTGGCTCTGTTGTTGTCTTTAGACCACAGTGGAAGGAGCATTTATAGAACCACAAGA
Source organism: Chrosomus eos (assembly GCA_036326025.1). Taxonomy (NCBI): domain Eukaryota; kingdom Metazoa; phylum Chordata; class Actinopteri; order Cypriniformes; family Leuciscidae; genus Chrosomus; species Chrosomus eos. The sequence continues at coordinate 40,512,653 of CM070822.1, forward strand.
CTAAGGAAACTTCATCTTGGTCATCAAAGTGATTGCGCAAGACCAAGCCCTCCACAAAACTGAAGGACAGCCGGTAAGCGCCATATTGGCCATGTTTTGGCTAGATTGACTTGATGCTCTGGAAAAACACAGACTCTTAACTTGACATTACATGACAGTAATGTGTTTATCCGAGTTAAATGTGAATAAATTTGTTTATTTATTTTGGCTGTCAACTCAGATAATAACTTGTACTTATCTCTCTTTTGAGGTTTTTCACCTGTCTACTGTCCACCAAAGAATGGTTAATGAAAGACAAACAACTGATCCCATGGCTGTTTATTGAGTGAAATCCAGTTAAGATCTTCATGTGGAGGGAGTGTCCTTTTCAAGTGGGGAATTACACAAGAAATAAATCACAACTTGACAGGGATTGAAAAAGTCCCTTTCACACACACTTTGGTGGTGCGTCGCCCTAATGAAGAAACTGCCCCTGAGTACACTCTTATTACACAGATGTTTAGGTTTTGCATATTACACAGTAAGTTGTGACCGTTTTACACTTTATATTAAGTGTACAGTTCCTGAGAAGTTACCATGTAAGTACACTGGTATCACAAGGGGAAACTTTAGTTGTAATTCAACTCAATATCATAAATACATGGTATACACATAGGAATCATCATGTGTTTTCAACCAAATCAACCAGAGTTTCAGTGTATTTCAAACTAGTAACTGAAGTATTTAAGACTGCTTGTGGAAGTGGAACAACTTATGTAAATACATATTGTTGTTACAAGATTAGTAAGAAAGAACGATTAGTTAGAAAGAAAGATAAGTTAGAAAGAAAGATAGATAGATTAGTTAGAAAGTTAGAAAGAAAGATAAGTTAGAAAGAAAGAAAGATTAGTAGGAAGAAAAGATTAGTAAGAAAGAAATATAAATATATAGATTAGTTAGAAAGAAAGAAATATTAGTTTGGAAGAAAGAGATTAGTTTGGAAGAAAGAAAGGTTAGTTAGAAAAATAGATAAGTTAGAAAGAAAGATTGGAAAGAAAGAATGATTAGAAAGAAAGAAACAAAGAAAGATTAGAAAGAAAGAAAAAAGAAAGATTGATAGAAAAAAGAAAGAAAGAATATTAAGAAAGAAAGATTAGTTAGAAGAAAGAAAGATTAGTTAGAAAGAAAGAAAGATTGATTAGGAAGAAAGAAAAATAGATTAGAAAGAAAGAAAGATTAGTTAGAAAGAAAGATTAGTAAGAAAGAAAGATTAGTAAGTAAGAAAGAAAGAACGAAATAAAGATGAGTAAGAAAGAAAAACAAAAGATTAGTAAGAAAGAAAAAAGAAAGAGATTAGAAAGAAAGATTATTTAGAAAGATAGAAAGAAAGAAAGATTAGTAAGAAAGAAAGATTAGTAAGAAAGAACGAACGAACGAGCGAAAGATAGAAAGAATGAAATAAAGATAAAGAACAAACGATTAGTAAGAAAGAAAAAAGCAAGAGATTAGAAAGAAATATTATTTAGAAAGAAAGCTAGAAAGAAAGAGAAAGAAAGAAAGAAAAAAGATTAGTATGAAAGAAAGGTTAGCTAGAAATAAAGAGAAAAAAGAAAGAAAGAAAGAGAGAAAGAAAGAAAAGAAAGATTAGTAAAAAAGAAAAGAAAAGAAAGATTAGTAAAAAAGAAAGAACAAAAAATTAGTAAGAAAGAAAGAAAAAAAAGATTAGAAAGAAAGATTATTTAGAAAGGTAGAAAGAAAGAAAGATTAGCTAGAAAGAAAGAGAAAAAAGAAAGAAAGATTAGTAAGAAAGAAAGAACAAAAGATTAGAAAGAAAAAAGAAAGAGATTAGAAAGAAAGATTAGCTAGAAAGAAAGAAAAAAAGAAAGAAAGATTAGTATGAAAGAAAGGTTAGCTAGAAAGAAAGAGAAATAAGAAGAGAAAGAAAGAAAGAGAAAGAAAGAAAGAAAGAAAGAAAGAAAGAAAGAAAAGAAAGAAGAAGAAAAGAAAAGAAAGAAAGAAAATCCTCGCTCACTGCTACGAGTCGTTAGCCTGGCTGCCAGCCCGAACCCCGGCCACAACATTTTTTGGTCGGGAAGTTCGGTCTGGACTCGATCCAGAGTCATATATTAGAGAGAGTTGCGACACGCTTTGATGTCGCCCTGACGACTATCACGTGGTTCATGTAAGCCCCAATAGTTTCAAAACATACGCGGGTTGTCATGTTCTTCTATGGACAGACAGCAGTGATTGCATTACTAAACGGTAAATATAACATAAAACACACACCCAAGTACTTTTTAAGCTGTTATTGCATTTTGTTAAAGGTGCCCTATAATGTTTTTTTTTAATTATTTTATAATGTTTCCTGGGTTGCCCTTATAATGTTAGTATGTTTTTTAGATCAAAAGTAGTCATACTTTAGAAATAAAAGGGATTTTTCCTAGCCTGATTTTAGTCTCTGATTTGAACACTCTGTTTGAAGGGGCGTGTCTGCTGTGAGAACAGGCCACTGCTGTGATTGGCTGACCTGCTTGCATATGAAATATGACATGTGAAACTCTCTCGAATACTTTCACTACAGCTGTTATATACGTTTTAACTATTACAACTATCGAGATTAACGAATCGTGAGATGTTTTTAAAGTATTTAAATCTATTCCCATCACATAAAATGTTGCTGTGAAGAGCATTGAGCAAGCAGATGACAGTCTGTTGATCGCGAGACAACGCAGTTTCTCTCTCTCTCATGCTTTCACCAATGCAAACGTACATACAGTAAGAGCTTCGTTGTGCAGTGTAACAGCGTCATTGATTTCATAACGAGTTTGGCAAGAGAGATAAACTCGCGCTGTGTGGATTGTTCTTTGACCGCTTTCTGTATAGTTTATTCACTGAGAATTATTTAACGTTAGTTATGTATGCTCGTTACTTGGAGTTTGCTATTACTGTACTAGGATCTTGCGCTGGATCTAACACAGAAGAGTTACTACAAGCGAATATTGGTTGGTAATTCACAGACGGGTCATCAGAAAAACCTGGATGATGTCTACACTGATTTATGGTGGAGAATGAGACTGGAGGTTCATAAATACAGCCACTTGCTTCGTTACTGAATGAATGAATGAATGACTCGGTTACTCATAAAGACAGTGATTTATCGCCACCTACTGGCGATTTTATTTTAATATTATTCAAAACAGTATCATTTCGTTTTTACCGTCATTGCATATTTATTGAACATGGTTTTATTTAAAGCATTATTTATTTTATAAAGGTAAAAATGAACTGGAAAAATCGATTAAAGGGGGCAAATATTGTCCCTTAATGGAAAAGGTGTGACTGCAGTCTAAGTGGAAGAGAGGGGGTACACAGAAGGACGTTAAATGCCCATGGGGGTATTTTTGGCAGTGGTGAATTTTGAGTTTCGCTAAGGTTGCTGCTTCAGTAGTTGTAGATTATTTTTTCACATGTTTTTATGGTATACTGGGAAAAAATCTAAGCATTTAATATGTTTTAAGGGCTTTTACTGACTTAAATTCTGTATACACTGCACAAACTGCTTTTCTTATTTAGTATTTTTGTCTTGTTTCCAGTCCAAATATCTAATCTAGTAAATGCTTCTTGATTTAAGAATGTTAAGTAAAATTACTTAACAAATAATATATTGTTTCCTTAAAACAAGCAAAATGATCTGCCAATGGGGTAAGAAAAACACTTAATTCAAATGGAAAACAAGATAATCTTAATTCGAAATGAGTTCATTTTAATTCTTAATTTTTCTAAGAGATTCATGCTGATTGTTGATGTCTGTGTGTCAGAATGATACAGTAGTTCAAAACAATTTGTGCAGGTTTTAAAATTATTTATTATAATTTATTTCTGCAGCACTGCTGTATCTCATAGACTAATGGAGACTGTAGTGTAATGGAGTTAGTAGTGCAAAATTGTAATGTATTAATGACTCAACACATGCAATATCAGTGACTAAATTAGATAACTGAATCAGGCATGTAGCAGATCAAGTCTAAAGTCATTCCCACACATTCTATTGAATTAATAGGAACTCATCTGATTTTACTGAGAATACATGACATAACAAGTCAGTGTAAGTCTCCCTCTACATTCTTACATAACAAACTTCCGTCAAGCGTAATTCCAGTGTTTTTTTTTGTTGATGCAACAGCAACCAATCAGTTGCGCTATGTAGATTATGATGTGATCGCTACCAAAATTAAGTTATGGACCTGCGCCATCTAGCTTCATATCAGTTAGCACTGCAAATAATATACTTTATTGTTATGAAAATACCCGAAATGGCTTTGTAGAACAATGATAAGCCATATATTGTCACAATTGAGTGTTTATTGTCTTCATGTTTTATCATTTAAAACATCTCTATTAGCATTTTACTCAGCCGCAGCGTTGGCTGGATCTCTTTGGTCAACAAAGGGGATTTCCTGGAACGTCACAAGTTATTACTTCTATGAGTCCATTGAGTTCTTTCTGCATGAGGACGCCGTCTGGCTTCAGTATGAATGAAACATTACATGAGTGTTAGCGCCACATAATGCTCGCCTCGCTTGGGATAAAATGTCAGGTCATGCATAGAGTATCTTGTCTCTTTGAATTTAAAGGTCCCCTGACATGAAATTTTCACTTTCTGAGGTTTTTTAACATTAATATTAGTTCCCCTAGCCTGTATTTGGTCCCCTCGTGTCTAGAAATTTCAGTCGGTGTAAACTGAGTTTTGGCTATCTTTCTCTGCCTGTGAGAAAATGAGATCTCAGACGAGCTGATCTTGAATCTCCCCCTATATGACGTCATATGGGGGAATGTTACCTCCCCTTCTCTGCTATGCCGCAAAGAGACTTTGACCCGCCCATGAGAAAACGAGCTGCGCGATTTTAGTTTATCATCCTCGAGAGAGATATCATGGCGTGTGACCAATCAAAGCACAAAAGTGGAATAGAGAGATATAATGGCTTGCAAACGAGCGAAGCATGGCAGTTGATCGGTGTTCGGATGTACAAATGAACACAAAAGTATTTTTTAGTTCCTTCATCCGAGCCTCTGAAGAAACAATGGGTTAATTTTATTTTCTCTGGAAATGCGCCGACACAACTTCCCAAAGTTTTGGATGGTCCAAACATTTCACCGACGACTGTTTCCTCAACTTGGGACAATACAGAGCTGGCCTCGATGAACGTCTGAAAATAAATCATCGAGCTACCAAGCAACAATTCAAGTTCAAGTTCAGACAGCTAATCTTTCTCTCAAAATCGTTCAATACTGTTTATGCATAAGTAAGTCAAGCCAGTGACTAAAATATCACCTTCACATCGTTTCTTTTAGTAGGATGAAAATAATCTTATTTAAATTGTGAACAAATTATATACAGAAATCGATCAAAGAACATTTTTCCACACAGCGCGAGTTTATCAGGACAACTCGTTATGAAATCAATGAGGCACGTTACTGCACAATGAATCTCTTACTGTATTTACATCATCGTGTTTGAATTTGCATTAGTGAAAGCATTAGAGAGAGAGAGAAATTGCGTTGTCTCTCGATCCACAGACTGTCATCTGCTCAATGCTCATCACACATTGTATGTGATGGGAATAGATCTAAATACTTTAAAAACTTCTCACGATTCGTTAATCTCGATAGCTGTATTAGTAAAAACGTATAATAGCAGCAGTAGTAAAAGTATTCGAGATCGAGAGACTTTCACATGTAGCTATTTCATATGCACGCATGTCAGCCAATCACAGCAGTGGGCGGTTACACTGAAGTCTCACAGCAGACACGCCCCTTCAAACAGTGTGTTCAAATCAGAGGCTAAAATCAGGCTAGGAAAAATGCCTTTTATTTCTAAATTATGACTAATTTTGATCTAAAAAACATACTAACATTATAAGGGCAACCCAGGAAACATTATAAAATAATAAAATAACCCCATGTCAGGGGACCTTTAAATTTAGATTTATTCACATAAACCTATCCCATGAAAACACACTTGCCCAAAAAACACCTATGTCAACCGTTATTACCTAAAAAAAAAACAGACTGTCTGAAGTTGCTAGTCGGCTGTTAAAACCGTTATTGTTTAAACTCATAATCAGATTAACCACTAAAATGGCTGTAATTTAATTCCAAATAATTCACTACCATTTCAATGAATTTCACAAATTACCTCTGAATTTTAAAAAGCTTCCATGTTACCGGTTGAATCGGGAATGAGAGCTCATTAGCCATGCAAAGTTCCAGCAGTCTCAAAGAGGTGGTTACTCCCAGGTAGTGTGTGTGTGTGTGTGTGTGTGTGTGTGTGTGTGTGTGTGTGTGTGTGTGTGTGTGTGTGTGTGTGTGTGTGTGTGTGTGTGTGTGTGTGTGTGTGTGTGTGTGTGTGTGTGTGTGTGTGTGTGTGTGTGTGTGTGTGTGTGTGTTGGGCAAGCTACTTAGAAAATGTAGTGAGCTAAGCTAGCAGTTACTCTACATTAAATGAAGCTTCACTACACTGAAGCTACCACCCTGGGAAATGTAGCAAGCTAAGCTACAGCGGTACGGCAAGAGTAGTTTACTACATCTAAGCTATTTAAAAAAAATATATATTGAACCAACTTCATTCCAAGTCAATGCTATCTCAGTGATCAATAAAACTGTCAATCAAATATAGACAGGCATAATTTGTCAGTTCAATTTTTTATTCAACAACTGTTTAAAACCAATTTGGCAAAAAAAAAGAAACATAACATAACTTTATAAAACCATAAAACTATAACAAAACCAGGTGTCAAGGGTGTGTGCATCTTTTTCCATTAAGTACATTTCTCACGTGTCAGCTCAAGGATTGATTTTGGTATGTGATGTCACACCATACGGAGCAGAAGGTGATAATAATGCACCAAATAGCTGGTTTGTAGAGCCCTATGAAATCAGTTTTATTTTTTCCCACATTCCAAATTCAGTTTTATTTTGTTTTCATTTTTCTGGACTCCCATTTTAATGGTTAAATAAAATGTTAGTAATCAAAAACATGTGTAATTAATTGAAATCATGAAACGTATACAATTTAACAATAATTTATTACATTTTTAAAATAGATTACATTTTAAGGGCACTTTGATTTTAAAGCTATAGTATACGATGTTCAAAATCGGTCGAGAAAGCCTGAGACGGTTGGGAAGTTTTAAAAAACTCATCCCGCCTCTCCACACACACAACCCTCCCCTCTGTGCTGACGACCTGAACAACGTCACTCAGTCAAGCTGTGATCACCGGTAGTAAACAATCTAACGTTATCAATCTAATGACCTCGCTAATGACACATCATATATGTGAAATTGCCTCTCGACACTTGAACTTAGTTGCTTTATCAACAATTCAATGTCATGTTTGAGTTCACGCCAACGCAAGATTAGCAACACATGAAATGTTCTTAACCCCTCACCACCATTAGTATAATACTACTAGTATTGCTAAGGTTTTCAGTAATTGTTATTGCAGCACACAGCGCATCTTGTTCAAATTCCGATCGGCTCGAACAGAAACCCGCTAGGCCTACTGAAATATATTCAAGCACTTCAAGAAATATAATTACTTTGACCCGTGATAGGCGATGCTAAACGGCTAACATTCCAATGCCGACCGGCAGCATGAGCAGGTTGTCAGACTGATAAAAAGCCATTTATGTAACACGTCACACCATATAAGTATAAATAAATGTTTACCCGCTCAACAAAAAGTCATCCGTGTCAGCATCGGTCTTCAGTCCCAGATCTCCCTGAAGCTTCCTCCAACAGTCAATGGTGGACCCTATATTTATCCTACTTAGAGTCCGGCGTTACTTTTTTTAAAAAATCTCTGCTCGTTCCTCGTTTCGGGTGCGGGTGCAGTTGGGTTGGAGACGCGAGCGCCCGGCGGAGTTTCAAGTGGAGCTGGTGATTGGATGAGAGCAGTTGACCAATGTAAGCTGTCCGGCCGGACAGCTTACATTGGTCAGCTTTCTCTGCAGCTGTACACCCAATAGAGTTAATGGATTTATTTCATTTTTTCTATTCATATTGTTAGGATTGTACTATAGAACCATAACCAGCATCTAAACGAGGATATTAATAATGAACAATCTTTGAAATCGTATACCATAGCTTTAATGGTTTAAATTGTAATGACCAATTTATTTAAAATGTAGGCCTAATTATTTAAGCAAAACTTTCTTCAAAGGTTAAACCAACCTTTTATTTTGACAGGTTGCCATGTAGACCTATGAGTCTCTGTGTTTTTTTGATATGACCATAGTTTTTCTCAAATCAAGCTAAAATGCTGCTAAAGTGACTCTGAGCGGCTGTGTAGATGAAGTGCATGCATTAATGTCCACAGGCTGAAAACATCGCGAGCGTGCTTCAGTGTGTGTGTGTGGTAAATGAATCTGCGCGCGGCGCGTCTGAGCCATTCATTCACAGAGACACGCAGAACATGCATGATTCCTTTTGAAATAGTTATGCATCAGTGATACTTAGCAGTTGTATTTCCGATTTGAGCTTGAGCTTTAGAAATGCTTGGGAAAATGTAACTGTTAGCTTGTGTGGACGCTACCGCACTACTTAATCAAAAAAAGAGTTTTGAAAAGCTACTGAGCTACTGAAAAGCTATTTGATTCAGAAAACAGCGACGCTACCACCACGCTACTGAGAAATGTAGTTAAACTAGCTACTGCCCAACATTGTGTGAGAGTGTGAGTGTGAGTGTGAGAGAGAGAGAGAGAGAGAGAGAGAGAGAGAGAGAGAGAGAGAGAGAGAGAGAGAGAGAGAGAGAGAGTGAGTGCGCGCGTGAGTCAAGTCATCTTTATTTATATAGCGCTTTTAACAATGGAAATTGTTCCAAAGCAGCTTTACCATGATAATAGGAAATTAAAGGCACAATATGGAACTTTTCGGCTTTCAAAATAGCAAAAATAACTGTATCTATGTTATATATTTCTTTTAGTTGTGTACTAACATTATCCCAAAAGTTCCCACCAACTTTCAAATCCGGAGAAATTTATATTTTAATTTGAAGACACGGGCCGTGTCTTTATTTCCGTTTCGTCGCCCGTCTATGACGTCATATAACCTTTGACTCTAGTTTCTCTAACTTCGTGCGGATCCCGGCGAAAAACCGCCAAACGCAAAAATGTAAACACCGGACGCACGTCACTAAAATAAAAGAAGCCGATAAAGAATCAATAGTTGGATATCAATATGGACCATGATTATGCTTTGCCTGCACGTTCTGCTGCTGGAGGCAGATCCGTGAAGCGGAAACGCACGGGTGACAGAAATGACTCGAGAAGGGTTTGGGACAGGAGAAGAGACATGACTCGCGTTAACATTGGAGTTGCATTTCCACGAGCTTCGTGACTGGAACTACAGAGAGATGCCGATCTCGCTTGCATTCTAATAAACAAGTAAGCACCCATTCAGCTAACTATCTATCCGTAACTTATATGTTGTGAAACGATGATGGCATGTGTAAAACGCAGACGGACTAGCTCTCATGTACAGTATGTAAATTCACATTTGTTGTAGATATAGCTGCAGAAAGTAGATTCATATGCAGTTCACTATCTTTTTCAATATCATAGTATAAACGTAATTATAATTATTAACGAAAGGTGACCGTGTTTTTTAACATATATTAATACTAGCTAGATGGAATATTGATTCAATAGCCCTGATAATTCATATATCTCTCCGTTCGAAGAGACGTGATTTTAAAAACACTAAGTTAGAATGAGTGAGGAATGTGGGGAGCGACAGAGCGCGCGTGTTCAATGGCATTACATAAAGTTAATAGCCGTAACTAAACGTAACAAGAATAGAGATATAATATAAATAATAACAACACATTACCTCGTCAGTGAACATGTTATCTGCTGGAGATGCTAGATGGCTGGGGAATGACAGATCGCGCGTGTCCCAATGAACATCGTATAGCTGGTTCGCGCGCGCACTCCCTCTCTCTCTCTCTCTCGACAACGACAACTCCCATGAGCACACGCTCTTTCACGACGTCATCAGAATACGTCTTTTGCTATTATTTTGATTGAGTGACCCCTGGTGGCCAAAAGTTACATACTGTACGTTTAAAGTAACAGAGATTGTTTTGGCTTTACAGCAGCTCTAGAATAAAGTTATTTTCCAGCTAAAGTTAATTTTGATTGATTCAATTCCGTCGCAACGATCATTAGTTATTAACTTAGGGGCCGCTAACACGACACCATTTTAACAGAAAACTCTTAAGTTCTCTCTACGCAAACTGTAAAAACGCCAACCTGTGAGAACACTGATGGCGTGCACATGCGTATTAAGAGTTTATTCTATAGGTATGCACGTTTGAATATATGTGTGTGTGAGCGTGTTTACCCAGCAAACAGGGGACGTCCTCCGGACGTTGCGAACGTCTAATTAGGTCCGGATCTGGTCCGGTTCATAACGTTCGCTGGAGGACGTTCGGAGGACGTCCGCATTTGGTCCGGTTCATAACGTTCGCTGGGGGACATTCCGAGGACGTCCGCATTTGGTCCGGTTCATAACGTTCGCTGGGGGACATTCCGACGACGTCCGCATTTGGTCCGGTTCATAACGTTCGCTGGGGGACATTCCGACGACGTCCGCATTTGGTCCGGTTCATAACGTTCGCTGGGGGACATTCTGAGGACGTGCACTTTGCATTTTGACATAATGTCTATAGTGCAAATAAACCATTGTAAAAACATAAAAAGTTTTGGTGGTATAAAAAATACTGCCTATGAGCATTTTAAGCACATGTTCAAATGAAATATGAGACTTGGGTGTTCGTAAAAACAATAATAAAAAAGTCTGAAATTATAAAAGTGCCAATATTGTCCTGGAGTGGTAATTTGCACCTATGAACAGGTCATAACTTCAAAATAAGTTTTAGATTCATGCTTTAATAATGAGATTTTTATTCAAGTAGGTTATAATTCTAGTTTATGTTTGTAAATGCATGACTTTGCGTTTTAATGGGCATGCGCGTGAACATTCGAGAAACACTGGAGCGGAGATGAGTTGTCATGGAAACGGCGCGTCACGACTCACCAGTGCAGGCAGCAAAACTCCGACTCTCCCTGTTTTCACTGCTTAGGTGAGTTTAGTCTCTAAAATCACACATAATACACACGATTGTTCTTGACACTTCTCTTACTTGTAATTGACACGCTTCTGTTTAATATTTACTTTATAGAAATGGGTTAGTTAGTGTCTTCGAAAAAGTCCGTTAGCATGATAGCATCTCAACCGTTTTCAGAAGAGTTAACGTTAACGTTAGGCTAACTTTATAGAATGAGCTTTTTCTTTATGAATGTTTGGGCTTTTAATCACATCTTATGTGTTGATGAGAGGTTTTGATATTTTTGTAAATATTTTTGCTTGGAAGTGAGCTAAAAACGTATGTATTTAACATAAAAGTAACGTTACTGTTAATCGATGACGTCACTTACACGGCTGAAACTAGCTCAATGGTTAATAAATATTGATATAAATTGTTCTGTGATTTCAGCAGCAACAAGATAATTGTTGGCTATGTGACAAATGGTTTGTTGTGTTCCTAGATCGTTCCATGCTGATGCCCTGCTCCGTAGCAGAGTTGAGCTGATCATCATCTCTAAAAGGCACCATACTATAAGTAAGCCAAAGACAAATGTCCACTTGGAACTAAACTAAAACTTCAAACATACACTAATGTTGTTGGTACATTATTATTATTTTTTAATGTTTTGAAAGTCTCTTATGCTCACCAAGACTGCATTTATTTAATTAAAAATACAGTAAAAACAGTAATATTGTAAAATAATATTAAAACATTTAAATAATTGTTTTTTATGGAGAAGCATCACATCATCCTTTAGAAATCATTTTTGATAAAACATTTATGGTTATTATCAGTGTTGAAATCAGTGCTGCTTAATTTTTTTTGTGTTTTTCAGGATTATTTGATGAATAGAAACAGAAATCTTTACTCTTCCTTCTGGTCAATTTAATGCATCCTTGCTGAATAAAAATATATTTTTTATGCTATTGAACCCAAACTTTTGAACAGTAGTGTAAACTACCATTTATATATGTTGGGTCTATTTAACAATTAATCCTGGAGAGAGAAAAAAGAAAATGGATTAAACTGTTACACTGGTTTACAGAAAAATATTGATCAGCACAACTGTTTTTAACATTGATAATACTCAGAGAAATGTTTAGGATGTTTGCATTGTAATAATGTATAGTATTGAAATATAAAAATGCTGACTCGTTAGGTCATGTTTTCTCATTAAAATCAGACGATTTCCTATTAATTCAATTGAATGTAAGGGAATAACTCTAGAATAACCTTCCTGATAATGTTTGGGGCCCAGAAACACGATCCTAATATAAACCTAGATTAAAGACATCTCTTTATCCAAGCATTCAATTATCACATCTCATAATCTTGCACTACAGTTATATGTGATGAAATGGTAAAAATTGGACATGATCATGCCTGCTATATGACAGCAGCTATGCTAATCTTTCTCCTGTTGTTTCCCTGTTTCTATCTCAGGATGCTCAGCAAGTTTACTAGATATTACAGCAGCTCCAGTTTGGATCCAGCCTCACTTGTGAAGACTTCTAATGACACCAACACTCTTGGAGACTTCAGATGATGACAACTATAGATGGACATACACAACTGCCAGATATTATCCTTATATTCACTGGCCCGGTTTTACAGGCAGGGCTTAGATTAAGCCAGGATTAGGCCTTAGTTAAATTAGAATATTTAAGTAGCTTTTTAAAATGTACTTTAGAAAAAAATCATTACTGGTGTGCATATTGAGATAAAACAATGGCACTGAAATATTTTAAGATGTCAGTGCAAGTTGCTTCCAGTTAAGACAGTTTTAACATGCATTTTAGTAAATAAAATGGAAAAATATTACAGCACTACTTTATTTGACATAATTCTATATCTGAGCTGTAGATAAACGGGAGGGGAAAAATCAGAACTATATATATATTTTGTTTGACCAGCAAAACATTCATGAGTCATGTTGACCGCTGTTATCTTATCTATTTTTTCAACCCATTTAAAAACAGTCTGTGAGTGCCATCTTTTGGACATTCATCATATTGCATTGGTTTTAATTTATTGTCCTCAAACAGAGCACTAATCTGTTTATTTTAAAGTTACATATTCTACATTGATTAAAAAAGAAAATCAAATGTGTTTTTTAATTAATGGTAGTATTATTTTATACAGAAATAAATTAATTATAATTCAGATGAGAATAAAGGAAAACAAATCTGAAAATATAGCAAATAAATTTTAAATTAATTCAGGTACAATTACCAAACATATCTCAAGGTCTTTTTATTAATTTAATTAATAAACTTTAATAAATTATGTTGTTTTCGAGATTTCCTTCTTCAGAACTGCAATAGTTTTTTTTACGATGTTGCGCAAAATTCTAAACTCTGAAAAAAATATTGCACAACACTGTAAAAAAGAGTGTTGCACTTCTGAAGAAGGAAAACTCAAAAACAAAATTATGTTTGCAGAGATATATATATATTTTTTTACCACTTTGCAAGCCTGCAAAACTCTGTTTACAGAGTTTCAAAACTTTTTTTTTCACACATTCGCACACCAGTTTTCAGATCACCATTTACAAGGTTTCAAACCTGGAAAACAAACTAATTCAGTGGGAGAACACTGACAAATTTAAAACTCAACATGTTTGCAGAGATATTTAACATTTTTTACATTTTGCAAGCTTGCAAATCTTATTTTTCGATCTTGCAAAACTTTTTTTGTACGATTTTGAGTTTTCGAACACTTAGTTTCAACCTTTCAGAATTTTATTTTCAGTTTTGAATCATGGCAGGATATTAATCCCATACATAAAGGGTAATTTATGTGTTTAAAGATCACGCAAAATGAAAGCATAAACTTGTGCCATACGCAGTACCAGGAGACTTCCCGAATTCATAAATCTGAATGCTTGTGTACGCAAACAGACAGTAGCACGATGGGTAACACTTTATTTTACAGTGTCCTTGTTACATTACAATAGTAACAGTTAATTATGCATAATTATATGCAACTAACCCTCAACCAAAGCTTAATGTTACTCTAACTCTAGTAAGTAGCCTATATGTACTTAATATTACTTAAATATATAATTACACTAACAATGACACTGTAAAATAAATTACAACCGCACAATGTGTTCGTGAATAAAATCACTAGTCAATAGGGCGCAATGATCCGCTGTAGCCTATTTACAAAATATTTAAATTATCTTTAAAAAATTGCTGTATAGACCTAAAGTTTTAAATTTTGATTTAGCCTACTTTGTTTTAGGCTCCAAGCATACCACGAGTGGAATCAGATGTGGAGGAGTAACAACGCGTTTCAGCTGTAAACCAACATGCAAACACATACACAACATACACGCACTTTTTAGTTAAATAAAAGTATTTTGTTAAATAAAAGTATTTTGTTTCCTGATATTCCTTGTTGTGTGTTTTTTCCTTGGGTAGTTTCAATTTTGTGTTATCAGACTAAGTATAAAAGGATGTTAAAAGGACTTCTAATGAACGTTCTGTAAAGGTCCCCGAATGTTTTCCAACCGTCCCACGAAGGTCCCTCGGGACGTCCTGCTATCGTTTAAAGAACCCTACACGAAGACGAACAGAGGACGTTCGCAGAGGACGTTCAGGGACGTTCTAGGGACGTCTTTTTAAGGACTTCTAATGAACGTTCTGTAAAGGTCCCCAAATGTCTTCCAAACGTCCCACGAAGGTCCCTCGGGACGTCGCACGACGGTCCTGCAAACGTCCTGCAAAAGTCCCCCGCGACGTCCTGGGAACGTCCCCCGCGACGTCCTGCTAACGTTTAAAGAACCCTACACGAAAACGTCCAGAGGACGTTCGCAGAGGACGTTCAGGGACGTTCTAGGGACGTCTTTTTGTTAGCTGGGTACTGATTAACTGTGACACTATGTTTTGTAGTGTGGATCATGGAGGAGAGATCAGGATAGCAGCAGGAGTACACAAATGTACGTATATACACACTCTCTCTCACACACACACACACACACACACACACACACACACACACACACACACACACACACACACACACACACACACACACATAATCACTCACTCACTCACTCCCCCTCTCTCTCTCAACACATACACACATACTCACTCACTCCCCCTCTCTCTCTCAACCGTTTTCATGTTTTAGTACTGTTTTCCGAGCTCACTCACTTTGGGCTTGTAGCCGAGGCCGTTTGCTGGCATCAGGAGGAGGGCTGCTGTCTTGACGGCACTTAAAAAATTGCCGGATATCCATTTTTACATGAGTCGTTTGGGCTAGTGACTGATGAATCTTGATGCAGTCTGCTGCTTCCTGCTGGCTACACAACGATTGGTCAACACTCACAGTAATGCAGCGCAATATGAAAGACTTCGACTTACGCCTGTTTCACTCATACTCCCTGTGCAGTGCGTATGCGGTGCGTATACGGTACAGGAGCAGCACAGCACGCGCTATAGTGCTTTCACATATGCTGCGTTTGCAGTGCACTACTGATCTGCAGTTAGCCAAAAATGGCTAAGTAATTTTGATTTTAAATCCAAATGTTAACTTTGACATTGTTTAAGACATTGAAACAGTATGAAAATTAATTTTAATCATTGTGATTCTTTGTTTTACATGTAGTTTCCCCCCCAAAAATAGACTTGGTGCAGAAACGATCTCTGCACTGCTGTATACACACCACACCTGCAACGTATCCCCGGACCGCACCCGCGTGCAGTGTGAAAGCTCTAACCTGTTAACATGGGTACGGAAAAAATGGGGTACGCTTCGCATACGCACTAAAAACGTATGTGTGAAACGGGCGTTAGGTTTAACAACCTATTAAACTAATAATGAACAATATGAAACTAAAACGACATAAGCTTAATTTAAAATAGCTTAGGAAATATGGGCTGTTTAGAGGTGGATAAACGCAATTTAGAGGTGGATAAATGCACTTTGGAGGTGGGTAAATGCTATTTCCGAATTTTGGGAGATGCACAAACGGTGTTAACGTGCGTTTAGCCTCCACTACATCCCTGATCCCATCCAAAGACCATGTCAGCAGGAAGTCTATCAACTACCCCAACACACATCAAATACATTTGTTTGTTGACATTCAGTGTAACCTCAGCTGTAGGGTACTTAACTTTGTCACCATGAACACATTGTACAGATATGGTCTTCACATAATCACATTTTCAGAGACATATCCACGTTTAATCAGTGACAATAAACTTCCTGTGTCAATCAAAGCTTTCAAGCTCCGTCCATTCCAGTACATCTAGGTAGTGTGTGAATACACTACTAGGTACCCTGAAGCATTTTCCCTAAGATCGATTACAACTGCCAAGGTAATCAGTGCTCTTGTGCAAATGTTTTCCGGAGTCGGTATCCCAGATGAGATTGTCACAGACCAAGGCACCAACTTTATATCGAGCTTGATGAAGAACCTCCACAGACAGCTGGGAATCCAGTCGATCAAGACAAGTCCCCATCACCCACAGACGGATGGACTAGTTGACAGATTTAAACAAACACTCAAGAACATGCTGAAGAAGTTCGTCAGTGACACAGGGAAAGATTGGGGCAAGTGGTTGCCGTTTGTTTGCATATGGAGAGGTACCCCAAGAGTCAACAGTTGAATTGGTGTACGGATGGTCTGTCCAGGGTCCACTAGATCTGCTGAGGAAAATCTGGGAAGCTCCTACAATGTTGCAGCTGGAGATCAAGGCATTCTTCAGTATGTGCTGCGGATGAGAGGCCGATTAGAGAAATACAGAGGACAAGCCATCAAAAACTTGGAAGCGGCCCAGAAAGCACAGAAAACATGGTATGACCGACATCAAAGTCCTTTTAGGCAAATCATGCCACTCTGCCGCCATCTTGGCAACACCTCCGGGCAGCTATTTCAGACTAACAAGACCAGGCTCCTATCTAAATGAATGGGCAGAGAGTCAGAACTGCACTTTCACTGGTCACCGGGACATAAAAACTGCATGTATAGAAACAGCAGTAAAATATGATAAAAATCACTGAAAAAGTTTGATGACTTTGCCCCAAAATAAGGTTTAAAATGCCTTTTCCCCCACAGGTTATACTTTTAATAGGCATGTGCAAGGGTTCTCGACACCAACACGCGAGGTCTCTCCCTCTCTGCCGTGCGCGCGCTACACGGTTTGAAGCATTTCATTCAGGCCCTTAGCATCGAGAACGACGATTGGTATGACGCTTCAGTCTTCTACTGTCGAGGAAGTCTTTGTACTGCTGGCAAGATCTTTTGACACCAGATCTTATAGAGGCTTGCCACATTGCTCGGTCACCAGCAAGCGTTTCCCAGTTTTCGCTTGGAAGGCCGAACGACTGAAGGTCACGCTTCAGGACATCCTTGTAGCGGAGCTTCGGCCGGCCGACTGGCCGTGGGGACTCAGCAATTTCGCCATACAGAATTGCTTTCGGTAACCGGTTATCTTCCATGCGGTAGGTGTGGCCAGCCCAGCGTAAGCGACGGGTGCGCAACATAGTGTAGAGGTCTGTGCTCTTGGTCGTGGAAAGGATAACCGTATTTGGAACATGATCCTTCCACGTTATGCCTATAATTGAGCGCAGACAACGAAAGTGAAAGGTGTTCAGACGGTGTTCATGTCTGCGGTAGGTGCACCATGTTTCACTGCCATACAGCAGAGTGCTGAGAATACAGGCCTCGTAAACTTGGACTTTTAGGTGGAGGGACAGTGAAATGTTCTTCCATACTCTCTCGCTAAGTAAGCCTGCCGAAGATTGTTGATGCTTTCCCAATTCGGATGTCCAATTCGCAGTCTAGACTGTTGGAGGTGTCGACTGTGGAACCCAGATAAGAGAACTTTGTGACTTTTGTCAGTACGCTGTTGTTGATAGTGATTACGGGTAAGAGCATAGCAGGTTGGGCAAAGACCACTGTTTTTCCCAGGCTGATCTTCAATCCAAACTCCTCACAAGCAACAGCAAAGGAGGAGCACATAGCCTGCAACTCGGTCTCAGAATTGGCGAAGAAGGCGGCATCATTTGCATATAGGAGTTCCCGGATATGGACGCGGTTGATCTTTGTTTTTGCTCTGAGTCTTGCCAGGTTGAAGAGATTGCCAGAGCTGCGTGTGTGAAGTAACACTCCAGACGGGACAGGGAAAGCTCGGCGCAATACAGCGGAGAAGAATATACCAAAGAGAGTTGGAGCCAGTACGCAACCTTGCTTTACACCACAGAAAATTGGAAATTCCTTAGAACGAGAGCCCTCAAACTGTATTGTTGCCTTCGTAAAAACATGAAATTCTTGTATGATTTTCAAGAGTTTGGGAGGACAGCCCAGTTGACGGAGGATGCTAAAGAGCCCGAACCTGCTGACATAGTCAAAGGTCTTTGTCAGATCAACAAAGACTGCATACAGAGGCCGACCTTGCTCAATGCATTTCTCTTGGATTTGGCGAACTGAGAAAATCATGTCTATGGTTGATCGACCAGGACGGAAGCCGCATTGACTCTCCGGGAGTATCCTATTTGCAATAATCTGTACACGTGGGAGGATGAGGCGGGCTAGGACCTTGCCAGGCCGGGAGAGAAGAGCTATGCCGCGGTAGTTGTTGCAGTCGCAGCGATCCCCTTTGTTCTTATACAGAGTAACTATGTTAGCATTACGTAATTCGTCTGGGATGATGCCTTCTTTCCAGCAGATTGAAAAGAGGTGATGGAGTTCCATGGCAAGTGTGTTGCCACCACTTAGGAAGATTTCAGGTGGGAGCCCATCCACACCAGGGGCTTTGTTGTTCTTCAGGAGGCTGATGGTTTGTATAACCTCGTTGAGAGTGATGTTGTTATCAAGCTCGAGCATGATTGGGAGTTGTGGAACAGCAGATAAAATAGCAGCTTCACTAGCTGTTACAGGCTCAGCATACAGTGAGCTGTAGTGTTCCACCCAGCGATTTAGCTGATCGTCAAGGTTTGTGAGTATTTCACCTGTTGAGGATCGTAGAGGGGAGGGCTTCTTCACAGGCGGACCTAGAGCTTGCTTTAGCCCCTGGTACATACCACCAATATTACCAGTGGCGGAGCAGAGTTCTACATGCCTGCAGATGCTTTCCCAGTAGAGGTGTTTTGCCTCCCGTGTTAGGCGCTGCACCTTGGAGCGGGTCTGTTTCCAGTGAGCAATGGTATGAGGGGAGGAATCTTGTTTGACAGCCAGTCGTGCCGCACGCTTATCCGCAAGAGATGGAAGGAGAGTGTCTCCATGACTCCTAAACCAGTCAGGCTGTTTTCGGGTGCGTCTGCCGAAGTTGGAGAATGCGCAATCCGTAACTATATTACGAAAGCGCAGCCAGGCCGATGTTGCATCCTGGGTGGGGGTGGACAGAACGAAATTGGCTTGCAGCAAAGCCTGGAATTGTTGGCAGTTTTCCTTTGACTTGGTTGCAAGGGTGTTGAACGTCGGAGATGGCTTTGGATGAGACCGGTGGATTCTCTTGGGTATGAGCTTAATCTTGCAGCGCACGAGTGAATGATCTGTGTCACAGTCAGCAGAGTGCATAGACCTGACATGTGTGAGGTCCTGAAGGTGTGCTTTTTGGATGATCAAATGGTCAAGTTGATGCCAGCATTTAGAGCGTGGGTGTTGCCATGTCATCTTGGACCATGTAGAGCCTTCAAAGAAAGATGATGGAATGCACATCTTGTGTGAAGCGCAAAGCTCAAGGAGGCGCTGTCCATTGTCGTTCATTGAGCCCACACCATGTGGACCCAGCACGTCTGGCCATGCGTTGGTGTTACTGCCCACACAAGCATTAAAATCGCCAAGGATGACTATGCAGTGGCCACGACTAATGTTGGAGAGCGTTTCACTCAGCAGGAGATAGAAAGAATCTTTCTGATCGTCTGGCGAAGTTAGGGTTGGGGCGTAGGTAGAAAGTAATGTCACTGGACCCGCTGTGGTGTGCAGTCGCAGTGACGACAGCCTGGGAGAGATGGAGATGGGAGTTTCGGTGAAACAGAGCAGCTTGTTGCAGATGGCAAAGCCCACTCCATGCTTTGGTCTTTCATTGTCGGGATAGCCGGTCCAGTAGAACGTGAAGTTAGCTTCACGTACGGAGCCACTTCCGGTGAGCCACGTCTCGCTTAATGCTGCGATGTCCACCCTGAGTCGTAGAAGTTCCCTGTCTATAACAGCAGACTTCCGAGGATGGTTTCCGTCAAGACAGGAAGTCACCCCGAGAGAACGGACATTCCAACATGCCAAGCGCAGTTGGGAGGCAGTAGCAGGATGACGACTGGGACGCGCCTGCCTAGGACGCGAGCCCTGCCGAGCAACGACAGCACCCCTATTTGAAGGGGGCTCCCGAGTTGCCAGTCGCTGAGAGTTTTTTTCGGATAATTCCATCGTAGTTGCTTGAAACGTCAAACGCCGAGGCAAGGTTAGTGGATGAATGCATGCCCAGAACAAAACATCCACCTCTGGACCCAGCACTGCGAGCCCCAGCGGAGCACAAATGTGCGACAGCTGGAGCAGTGATGGGTTGCCCCGCAGTACCCGCTAACTGGGTGTTGATCCCTGACCGTTGATCTTAAGTTATCGCTCAGTTATCTGCCATGGGAGACCGGAAGCTGAAACCTTCGGCTGCGCTCGCACCATGACTGCCAACTCCTGCTGCCAAGATGGCATATTGCTATTTGACCAGAGTTTCTGCTAGAAAAAAATGGTGCCGGTCAAAATGACCGGCAGAGGTTTCGTTTAACGGACATTTTGATGATATGCCGGTCAAATATCGCCTCTTAATTAGTTAAGTTGAGGAAAACTGGAGGCAGGCTATGTAACTTAAAAAATGACATAATCAGGCCGTATAGAATGCAACATGTTATTTTTAGCCTAACTTTTAAATAGACGGAAAAAACATGAACGTCCGATTGGCGTCAATCAACACCAATTGTTTTTACTATAGTTTCACACACATTCACTTTTTGAAACATTGAGGCACGAGTGTACCTAATACAAATAAATAAAACATCTCCATAGCAGATCATTCATTTAGTTTGCTATTAAATAAGAGATTTAGCGCTAAAATCTGTTGTTTTTTAAATCAAGCTGAGGGCTCGTGTCTGCTGCTATCAGTTGCATTGACGACGCGCTGCGCGAGTTGCACAATCTTCACTCGGATGCGGCCGCGCGCTCAGATTAGATTTGTAAACCGTGCCTTCAGTTTTTGCAATCTGTACACAAATTCATAAACTGTGCCCACGCTTTCGCAATCTGTTCCCATGGGTTTGTAAACTGTACTCACGGATTTGTGGTCCCTCCCCAAGTCTATGCCAACCAGGCCTGTTTAAGCGGGATGCATTTCATTGTGTTTAAACTTAATTTTTTTAATGGATAATTTCTTGAATTTTCTAAAAAAATAAAATAAAAAAAACATTTAGGCTAGGCTACTAGTATCTTTAAAGTATCTTAAAAAATTTCACATTTAAAAACGAAATATAACACAAACACAAGGTTAGGTTATATAAAAATAAAACATTCATAAATTATTTTTTTATATGATTAACATACCGGTATTACATCTTCAGTGAACTCATTTATAGTTATAAACACAAATGATAACAATAGTATTATTATTAGCCTACATTTAGGTTTTACATAGCTATTTAGAAGGCGCTTTTATCCAAAAAAGGAACAAAGCCATTCGTCAAATGTCAGTCATAATACAGGTTAGACAATAATAATACAGGGCTAAGATTATCACAAATAAACACAAGATTTGGCGCATATCCAAGTGTGTGTGAGAGTGTGGAGCGCGCACTGCATGGCGCGGGCGTGAACACTTGCATTTTACTTTCAACAGTGGAAACAACTTAAAATACTCTTATAATTTCTGGTCAAACAGAAAAGAATAATACAGCATTCGAAACTACTTATATTTGTCCAAACTCACATTACAAGATTTCATTTCATTCAGCACTGCGGGAAAATATTATTTTCAGGTTCTAATTTGGCCTTAGAAAACCAGTAAAATCGATTTTTTTTCCATATTAATTTGTGAATATTTTAAATGTTTAATAAAGGGGCAAAAAGTCGGAGGGTGCATTTGGATTTGGCGTCGTTTTTGAATCAGGGTAGCCTTCGTCGAGCCGCAATGACGCAGCCGGCCTTCGAATACGCAAATTTACACGGACCCAAGACAATCAAACTTTTCTACAAATACATTAGGCTATTTGAAATATTTAATAAGGTACGTGTACTTTTTCGTCAATTCGTTTTTCTTTTTTTAACCCGTAATTGAAAAAAGAAAAATGAACAGTTGTTGTATTTTTAAAACGCAAAGTTGAACACCAAAATTTGAATTTGAACTGTATAGGCTACACAAATGCTGCGCAAAAACAAAAAAAAATGTTTATGACTTTTTGCCCCTTTATTAAACATTTAAAATTAATTTTATCTTTTTGAAAGGTATCTACTCGTTTATTTTTGTTGTTTTTTTCCAGCCATATTGTCACTGCCTCCGCCTGTAGCATAGGTGCTTTATATACCTTGTCTTGATTTCTACAACAAATGACGATTTTTAGGTTCACAATACGATTCCATATAAGGTTATATTTCAGCACTTTGCGAATGGACAGCGACGCTTAAGTAGCACAGAGCGCGTTCTCGTGCGTTGATGTTAAGTGCATTTTTGGGAAACACGCAAGGAATTGCGGGGAGCGTTCGTAACCTTGCACGTAGAGAGCGCTGTTAAGAGCTAATATAGGCTACATCGATCTATATAATGAGATGTTCCTGATTCACCATCGTCCGTCACGGCTGGCCTCTGAAAATCGCTTTTAAGGTTAGTCTGCCTGGGCCTGGCCATATTTGAAACGTCTCACTCAATCGTTCGTTGTTTAGGTCTATATTACAGCCGTTTAGGCGTGCGCTTTATTTGAAATGCAGCATGCGATGTTGTTTAATAACTTTCAAATGGTAGAGCCTGTTCCTTTATAACATAGCCAAAGGTCGGTGTATTTTTGCTTTATACATTTTACTCTTATTCTCAAGTTCAGATTGTGTTAGGGGGGCGGGATTATTAGGCAATTTTAATCGGACAATTTGACCGGAGAGATTTAATTTTGTCGGACATTTCATTTTTTTTCCGGCCAATGTCCGGTAATTACCGGACAACGGAAACCCTGCTATTTGACCCATAGGTAGGGTCTGGGTTGGTGAGAGCAAGGGCATGTCCACACGCCGGTGGGCCATGAGCTCAACACCTCTGGGGTTCCAGACTACTCCGAGATCCCTCATGCACTTAGCCTGGGGCCGCAAGGTACCCAGTTTGCCATGGTGCACCGTGTGGAGGTGGCATGAGGGTCTTGGCCAACGAGACGCTCTAACCACCAGTGAGTTGGACTTACATAGCTGCCTCCCCTTCACTCTCAGGAGTATAGATGGCGGTAGCTGCTGGAAGCGAGAGAGACAAAGCACCTGAGAGCCAGGCAGCTAAGTACTCCACGCAACTGCGCTGCGACACTACACGCTCGGAGGCCCTGTGTGAGAACACACCGCACCACAAGTTTGAAGCACACTCGCTCTAGATTCCGGGAGATTTTAACTAATTTGCGGGCATCAGCCGCTATCAATATGCGGGAGACTTGGGATTTCTGATATTTACACAACCCTTACATACACTGCATATCAAATCTGCCGCCTTTTCAAACAGTAACGTATTTTCCGCTATCGCAAACCTCAACTGTGCGCATGTGTCAGTGGAACCAGGCGATAGGCTTAAATGTTTCCCGGCTTGACTGTTGAAAGCAGACGATTGGCTTTCCAGCGGGAGGGGCGGGACATGTGCATACAACCGCCATCTTTGGCGTTATGGGTTTTCCCTATATGGTTCTATTGAGGATTGAGGAAGTGACATGTCTCTATATAAATTGTCTCTGCCGACATGCACCTCACCGAGAATAACAAGCAGGGCAGAAAGTACTGTTGTTACTGCCATCATCAACGAACAAGCTATTAGCAAAGTGGCAAGGACCCTACGAGATCCAGAGACGAGGTTATGAGGTATTGCAGCCGGAGAAGGGAAAGTACAGCCAAGTGTACCATATCAACTTCCTGAAAGAGTGGCTAGAGAAGGCAGCAGATGAAGGGAAAGTACTGTTTGCCTGCAAAGGAGCACCAGAAGGAGAGGAGGGTGAGGAAGAGATGGAAGACGTGGCTGTACAGAGATCTCCGGCAAAGATAGCCCTGGAACACCTGGAAGAAGGACAGATCGTAGACAAGCACCCAAATCTTTTCAACACAGAGCCACTAAGAACCAACCTGATCAAACACACCATCCAGAGCACTGACTCAACTCTGATTTGACAACATCCCTATTGAGTGCCTGAACGACTGATCAAGCCGCTGAGGGCGGAGATTCAGTTGATGAGGAAAATGGTGGTGATCAAGCTGTCAAACAGCCCATGGGGCAGGCCGATTGTCCTTGTACCAAAA
This sequence comes from Chrosomus eos, assembly GCA_036326025.1. Classification (NCBI taxonomy): domain Eukaryota; kingdom Metazoa; phylum Chordata; class Actinopteri; order Cypriniformes; family Leuciscidae; genus Chrosomus; species Chrosomus eos. Next base: position 40,537,248 of record CM070822.1, read on the forward strand.
AAAGATGGATCGCTGAGGATCTGCCTCGACTTTCGTAAGCTCAACGCTATCTCCAGGTTTGATGCATACCCAATGCCTTGGATTGATGAGCTGGTGGAACGGATTGGCCATGCCAAATACATCGCCACTTTAGACCTGTGCAAAGGATACTGGCAGGTGCCCTTAGCCTAATAATCCAGAGAGTACACCGCTTTCAGAACACCCTTAGGATAGTTCCATTTTACTACCATGCCGTTCTGGTTACATGGAGCTTAAGCCACCTTCCAACGATTGATGGATCAGGTTCTACGAGGGGAAAAATACTGTTGTGCGGCGTATCTTGATCCTCCCCGATTGTGGCGCGCAGGACGAGGCCGAGAGCCATGAGAGAGCGGCACAAGGCCGGTGGCGTGATTACTGATGAGCTCCTCCACTTGCGCGACACACCTGTCTCGTATCTCTCACAGAGGAGCGGAAGCATAAAAGGAGGAGCGACGACAGTGGAGATCGAAAGAGGAACCGACCTGATTTTATGTTGTGTTTTGTTTCTTAATGTTCGCCGGTTCGCGCCTCCTTCTTCCCATAACATCTGAACCGATTTACACCGATTTTCTGTGTCAAAATGTGAATGGACAAAACAGGTAGTGCAATACCTAGGATTCCTGCTAGGCAACGGCGAGGTTCGACCACAGGTGGACAAGTTGAAGGCCATATGAAACTGTCCAAGACCTCGAACAAAGAAAGAGGTACGTGCCTTCCTTGGACTGGTCAGATGGTACCAAAGGTATATACCAGAGTTCTCCAGTGTCGCGGAACACCTGACCAACTTCACCACAAAGATGGTTCGCAATCCAGTCTCCTGGACGGAAAAAGCTATTTCAGCTTATTTAAGCTTATTTAGCTTATTTAACAGTCCTGTGCTTCGGAGTCCTGATTTCTCCCAGAGATTTCTAGTTTAAGTGGATGCTTCTGCCAATGGATTGGGAGCTGTACTGGCAAAAAGAGAGGGGAGGCTAGGCCGTAAGCTGGCACCTCGAGAGACTTGATACTCCACTGTTGAAAAAGAGGGACTGGCCATCAAGTGGGCATTGGAAAGTCTCCAATATTACTTGCTGGGAAGAGAGTTCGATCTCAAATCAGACCATCGAGCACTGACCTGGATAAACTCAATGAAGAATCGAAATACCAGGATAACAAGATGGTACCTGTCACTCCAGCCTTACCACTTTGAGATCAGACACCATCCTGGAAAAGACAACCTAACGGCTGATTACCTATCCAGATTGCCGAGTTCGTCAATCTAGGAGAGGAGGGAGGTAATGTGTCAGAGGGCTCTGTCATGATAGCAACAGCACTATATTCACACTAACCAACCGTTTTCATGTTTTTCCTAGCCTTGAGTGCACTAGGGTCAGGTTAACGCTCCAGTTGCAAACATACACACATATCCACTCCATTACCACATCCTTTCTCCATATCCCATAATAAACGCACAAAAACACAAGATAAGTTCATCAATACATGTTTATTGTACTTATCTGCACGATATGTCTCATCTTTAGTTTGTTTGTGTTGCGTCTTAGTCCAGGTTACCGAAAGCAAATGGCAAACTCCAGTGATGATCCAGACTGCGTTGCACCTGTGCGATCACTCTGGTAACTGGACTGTCTTAAATGTTGTTTGTTTGGGGCTGTCAACGCGTATGTATGATAATAAATATTGTTTAATAAATATATGCTGTCTGGATATTTTTACTCCATTTTTTTAATTATTCTACTGTTTTTGTTTGTTTTTTTTTGTCTATTTTTTTTTTTCAATAAAACAACTTGCACAAGATCTTAACTTTAGAATCCTATCTTATCTGTTTGATAATCATGGCAACTTCTGTTAGAACCTCATTCAGGACAAAATCTGTTACAGAATGACATTTCTTAAGTGTGTTATTATCGGTTGCTTTGCAACAGACCTGAGAGTTAATTGCAGAATTCAAGATTTCATAACTACAGATTAGAGGAGATTTTGTAAGATGGATAAGAATCCTAAATCAAGTTAAGATTTGTTTCTGTAATATGAATTTGTGAAAAATCAACTGGTCAGATCTGAATTTAACACTTAACCCTCTGTTGGTCTTCAAAAAAAAGTCACACTCGTGGTCTTCGGGGGGTCTATTGGACCCCAGACAATAAGATTTAATTTTGTAACAAAACAATTTTTTTTTTTAACAATATAATTTTACTCTGTTTATTGTTTTTACTCAACATTTGTGCAGTTTTTGGAGGATTTATGATTTTTTTTTTTATTTCTATAAATAAATATTTTTTAAATAGGATTTTTACAAAAAAACTATAAAAGACCCAGATTTCTAACTTTCATTCCAGGGGATACCATGGATAATTTTACAAGGTTTAATGTAAGATTTTTTACCCATTTTTTGAAAAATACAGGTTAAAATTTATAAAATAATGTAATAAATCCCTTTAACCACTAGATGGCTATAGGGCTCCACTAGGCCTATATACTATTTGAATTACTGAAAGATATAATTTTTCTAAAGTTAAATTCAGTTGGATTCATATCTAAATATTATAAAGTCACAATTATAACAAAAATAAAAAACTTTTTGTCAAAGTTTAGCATTTTTTTTGCACTGAAAAAACAACAATTTTTCAATAATGTTACATTATGATTAGAATCAAACCTGAACAACATGTTACAAAGAGAAATGTTGAGTCTTAAGATTTGATCATTTATTTAAACTGAACAGCAATAACAAATTAGCAAATAAAGCAGTAAAAATAAAATATGTGTAAAAAAAAATAATAAAAAAATAATAAAAAGAAAATAGTTTGGAACAATAGAACAATAGTTCGTCTCATCTCTTTTTTTTTTTTTTATAGCCTTACAAATGTATTCCTGTGTGTGTGTGTGCGCACATTTTCAATGTGTCTTAGTGTTACCAATTTATTTTTGCTGTGGTTCTGCATTTTAGATTATTTTATTTTACAAATAAGAGAACAGTTTTTATAGTCTCTATGTATTCCTGTATATTGTATTCCTCTATATGTGTGTGCGTGTGCGTGTGTGAGCATGATAATTTTGGATTGTGGATGTTTTTTGCATTGTTGGAAGTGTGCCACTTTATTTCTGTCATTTCTGTCTGTGTTCTGTTACAAAATTTAATTTAATTCATTGGACCCTGAAGACCACGAGTGTGACTATTTTTGTCATGCCTACATAAAAACAGATAACTTTCCATTTTTTTTGTAGATCTAGAAAGTGTTGAGAGCTGTAGGAAGTTTCATACCATTTGGAAAAAGAGAACATTTTTTTAATTCAAGCAAAAGTCATTTGGGGTCCCCAAAGACCATCAGAAGGTTAAGATAGAATGTTTTTATAATAAACCCCTGATGTGTTTTATCTCCATCAGATTCCCATCAGCTCACTCTGGATCTGAACACAGTGAATAAACTCCTCCGTCTGTCTGAGAAGAACAGAGTGATCACTATCACTGACACAGAGCAGCCGTATCCTGATCATCCAGACAGATTTGATTATTATTATCAGGTGTTGTGTAGAGAGAGTGTGTGTGGACGCGGTTACTGGGAGATTGAGTGGAGTGGTGGTGTGTTTATATCAGTGTCATATAAGAGCATCAGCAGGAAGGGACAGGGAAAAGAATGTGTGTTTGGATATAATGATCAGTCCTGGAGTTTTTTCTGCTTTCCCTCTAGTTACTCATTCAAACACAATAACATAGAGACTGAACTCACAGTAAAGCCCATCAGCAGTAGAATAGGAGTGTGTGTGGTAGGAACTCTGTCCTTCTACAGCGTCTCTGACACAATGAGCCTCATACACACAGTCCAGACCACATTCACTCAGCCGCTCTATCCTGGGTTTATGCTTTATTATCCTGGATCATCCGTGAAACTGTGTTGATGAATCAGAATAGACTAGAGAGATTCTACCCATAATGCTTTGAGCTGCATGATAAATCAGTAACAGTTATTTTCTCTTCATTACATTAATCAAATTAAAAGAAAATGATTGTAGAATTGGTGAAGTGCTTGTGAACTGGGGAGCTGACATTTTATTTTGTGGGTCATTTAAGAAATTAAAGATTTTTATTAAGGAACAGGACTTGTTCAACAGTGTGAGGGCTTAGTCTATTTTTTATATTATTTACTACTACCGAAGGGCATGATATTCGAAAACCTGACAGTTGCTTTTCTAGCCAGAGCAAGTGGATGATGCAGTGGAGTTAGAAAGTCGAAGGTCAAATTTGCATAATTGTGGTTGTGATTTATTTCTGTTTAGTTGTCTTCAGCCATTTTGGCACGTTAAATTTGTAGTTTTGGACTACCCAGTTTTATGTTTGAATTTACAATATAAAACAAGGTTGTGTTCCATATTGTGATGTTCAGCAATTTTAACATAGTATCGTCATCATATCAGTGTAGATGGACCAAAATACAGTCATTAAAATATCAAGTAAATTGTATTGACACTCTTGTCCCAAAAAGTATTGCTTTAAACGTGATACTCAATATGTTGTCCCACAGTGAGTGATTTTTCTCTGTTGCACCTACACAAAATGTGAGGGTTCCCCCACCTGCCAAATCCCACTTATACCACTGACAATGTTTGTCTGTGCTTTTCTCAAGCTCTATTTGTGTTGATGGAAATCAGTCCTTATTGTATTGTCACAAAATTACCTTTCAATAAAATGTATCATTCTATAAAAAAATGTATTTGTTGTAAAATTGCTAAATGTCAATTTGTTAATAAATGTAAAATATATAAACCCAAATAATAATACTGTATAATACTGTAAACACATGATCAATTATTGTAAAATTATATATATATATATATATATATATATATATATATATATATATATATATATATATATATATATATATATATATATATATATATATATATATACAGTTTACATTAAATAAACCTCCTGAACAGAGCTGAATTTACAGACATGGTGTTATTGTTAAAATGTCTTATCTTGAAGTGTGGTTTTGGTCATATTGCCAATCCCACAATGACACATAATATTAACTTTTCTTTATTAAGTCATACACTGTTTTAACATGTATTTTAACTTGTTAACAACATTTGTAGGTATTTGCATAATAATACTGCAATACCTGGTATGGTTTCTGCACCCAAACAATAGCCTAACAGGTTTGCCTATTAGACAGAATCTCATACTCTCAACCAGTTCTTAATATTTTCTTGGTTGCAAAAGAAAAACAGCAGCAGTGTGTGTGAACAGGACTTTTATTTTGGTCTGGTTGTGTGACGTCATCAGGCTGCGCCGCGCATCTGCTTCTGTTGTGATTCAGCTGCCTTAAGGTTTGTGTTTTACGCATTTAAAGTGTTTAAATCAATGCAATCCGTTCCGTTAATTCAAATGTTTTTACAAGCTATGCACAATAGATGAATCATTCTTGAAAGAAACAATGCAATGCTTTATTTAACAATAACAAGCGTTATTTTGGGGAGTAAATCGCATTCCCTCATAAATAACAGAACATGTGCGTCTCATTTCGCTCTCTGTAACGTGAATCAGCTTTTGGTAAACACGAATCCATGTACTGGAAAGAAGTGATGAGAGAAACTTAAGTTTTTGTTTTAAACCTCGAGTCAGTTGAATCAATTGCTTCGTAAAATGATTCAGTGATTCGAATCGCCGCACGCTGACGTCACCAGCTGCTCAAACAGTGTAAAGTACAAATAATTGAATATGCAATCTAAATCATAAATGTGAACTTTTTGTACTATTATTATTATTTATTTAGGTGATTTAAGTCCATCAACTCTCACTCTGACTGACTCTCGTAGTGAATTGAACTACTAAACCCACCTAATCAGCTCTTCATTTTATTTTTCTTTCTGTTAATTCTCTTCTTAAACAGGACAAACACAGAAATTAAGCGACTGAGATCCACGTGATGCACTATTTTAAAGATGGCATTTATTAAAGAGGAGATTGAAGACGTAAGGATTGAAGAAACATTGACAATGAAACAAGAAGAAACTGAGGAACAAACAGGTTGGTTTCATTCTCAAAGCTGAACTCCAAATTTAAATGCCCAGCTCTATAATCTGATTGATATTTTTAAAGAATGTAAAAGAAGGATCATGTTTAAAGTCCTTTTATTTGACATAAATCGCTTATTTTTATTTAAATATTTTGCGGTCCATTACATTTTTGTGAAAATGATCAAAAATGCTGGCGCTGACTGTTAACTGGTGGGGAAAGAGTTCAAAAGAATATGATTGTTTAAAATAATCAAATCACAGTCAATTATGTGTTTTATCAATTGGGTCATCTGAAGCTTAACAGTAACTTTGATTTCTCTACTTTGTCTAACAAATTAACATTAAAAGCATTACTTTTGCTTCACAATTTTAAGGGCATCAGTAAGATGATCAAAAACTTTTACGAGATGGTGGTCTTTACAGTGCAATCACATAAAGAGACATTTCAGGAGGGAGGACAATATTTATTCCAACACACTGCTGCATGTCTCACAGTGTTTCAGTTTACACAGTATACCCTCATTAACATAGATCATAACCAGTGTTGCCACAGTTACTTTGAAAAAGTAACTAAGTTACTTTACAAGTTACTTGATTTTAAAAGTAACTAAGTTACTTTACAAGTTACTTGATTTTAAAAGTAACTAAGTTACTTTACAAGTTACTTTTATTAGTTACATTCAGCAGTTGCCGACAACACCCCGCCACCTCAACATAAAAATGACAACCGGTTTTGCCAACACTCACTTTATTGGAAGTGTATTTTTAACAGTAACATCAACAATCTATCTCCTGTCATTTAAAGTTGAACTTAGAAACTATTTCCTGAAATAAGTCTTTCTTGACTTCACTTAATATAAATACTTGTTTTTATAAAATATATATTGTTTTTTTGTTTTTCTTGACCCTGTAATTTAGTGACTGTAGAACACGTTAACTGTAATTTTGCGTATATGATGAAATTAATACAGTTTCTTGTCAATCTATGTCTATTTTAATGTGAACAATGCGCTGCCACTTTAATTCAGCACGGTGCAGCACAGCAAATATAGTGTATACTCACGCACCTGGAACGGATCGACGGACCGCACACGCGTGCAGTGTGAAAGCTCTAACCTGTTAACATGGATACGGGAAAAAATATGCACCGCATACGCACTGCAGACGGAGACAAGTATGTGTGAAACGGGCGTAAGTTTGACTGTGTGGTGCTGCGACTCCATATGTTTTTCCGAAAAACATTGGACGAAGTGTTTCTGTAGGTAGATAACACTTTGTCGCCACCAGCACAGAGTTTACAACGGACCTTAATGTTGCCATCTTTAGCTGACAGACACAAACTCAAAATAGTGACTGTATTTCCAGCTGGAAAAAGCGCATCGCTCTCCTCCCTCCATTGTTGTTTACGTTTGTGTCGCTGCGTGGTACACGTGACGTGAACCTCATGCTGAAAACGTGACTTGTCGCGCACACTCCCCGAGATGCAAGAAGAAATAAATATATATTTTTAATAAGGAAAATGACAAAAATAGTAACGCACAGTGACTTGGATAAGTAACTTTAATCTGATTACTGGTTTTGAAATAGTAACGCGTTAGATTACTCGTTACTGAAAAAAGTGGTCAAATTAGAATAACGCGTTACTAAGTAACGCGTTACCGGCATCACTGATCATAACCCCTCCTCCATTACCATAATCTCATCACATCTATTAGTGCTGTAGCTTTGTGCAATAATGACACTTGAGTTGTTGGACATAAACTTGTTTCAGAGAGACACAAATAATCAACACGTTGAATTAAAGGTGCAGTGTGTGATTTTTAGCGGCATCTAGCGGTTCGGTTGCACTAAGGGCTCAGCCCACTGCTCACCCCTCCCTTTCGAAGAAGCTACGGTGGCTAAAACGGGACAAACATATCGTCGTCTGAGACAGCAGAGAAAAGCCAGAGTAAACCAAGTTTCTGTACCACAGTCCATTATAAACCACATCATGGATAAAGTTCACAAAGCCATAGTCAGGTGAGGATCAAGGGTCTTAATATATAATATAATAATTAGGGTTGTGCCGATAGACGATATCATCGTCCATCGTGATGGCTGACAGACATCACGATGTTAAGCCAGCATCGCGATCCACCCCCCTCCCCCCCCGTGTTTCCATGGTGACGTGTCATGCTTGTCACGTGATTCACCACAGCCAAAATAGCGCTGTATGACATGTAACGTTAGTGCTTTTATTTATAAATATTAACAAAACTGGTTACCATGTCATTAACTATCTTCTATTCCGATTCTCAAATACGTGTGAAGTGAGTTTGTTTTGCCGTTTAAAAAAACGTTATAAATGATCTTGATCTGTAACGTGAGATGGGCGCCGTCATGTTTGGGCTGCAGTTCAGAGATTCCTGTCTGTTGGGTTTATTAACTTATAGCACGTGAATTCATCAGTTTCTCCCGAAATACATGGCCGGTGAACTGGGAGAAGAATAGAGTTAACTTTATAGTTACTTACACTGTGTGTCTGATATGAATAAAATCCGTCGGCAAATATATTTGAATGGGTTGTTATTGCTGCTTCCATAGACACCATTGTGTATTTTACAAACTATAAATGTATTGTTTTGCTATAAATTATATGTATTTAAATGTCTGAAACCTAAAATAAACATTATGTGGTTAATATAACACTTAACCACATAATGTTTGAATAGTTGAAACACTGAATAGTTGTGATATATGACAAGCGCTGAGCGCGTCCGTCTCTGGCTCAGCGCCAGCCACAGCGCGAAACACAGTCTGAATCTGGCAGTTCTGTCACGTCACTGTACATTCGCTCCTCAGTGGTCAGCTGCTGCAGAGCGTGCTGACATCAAAGTTGCTGATGAGATGTAGAGGAAAATATCTCCGCATTGTGCCTACGCCCCTTAGCTGTTCTAAATCCACTGTAAAACACGGCTTTGCGGGGCTTATTAGAATGTTAGCCCCGCCCCTCCTCCCGATATCATCATCCATCGCGATGCTTCACTGTACACATCGTCTGATGCCAAATTGGTAGACATCGCACAACCCTAATAATAATAGTAATCAGCTGATTGTCTCACGAAAGTAACCAGCACATTCTCCCCACATAGCAAACCCTTAATACAGCGAGGGAGAAG